>JBANCZ010003737.1:0-11824 GCA_037040025.1 Sphaerogastrella javana | reverse complement strand
GTGTGTGTGTGTGTGTGTGTGTGTGTGTGTGTGTGTGCATTGCGTGTGTGCGCAGTGTATTTGTCTTTTGTGTTTTAGGTTAACCGCAGTCACAATATCGGAGTTTCATTCTCCGCCAAATTGGCCTCATTCTCCCCCCTGACGACGAAGCGGCGATGCAGCCTCTGTTCGACTGTTTAGCTTGTTGCCACTCGGCACTAGGCACTTGCCACTTGCCACAGAATGAAGGAAATCGTATTAAATAACAGTTAATTACAAACACACACACACACACAGACATACATACATACACACACTCACAAGGGACCTTCGAGATGAGCCACAAAACGCGGCAGCAAATAAATTTCAAGCACAACAAACGGAACAACACGAAAAGCCCACTGTTTAACCACCCTCCCCCCCACCCCGTAACTCTGCTGCCAGTCGACCACTCACACTATCCATATCCAAACATACACACACACACCCACACGCACACATACTAACTGTGTGCAGCCTATACCCTAAGTACATGTGTACTAAGATGATATGATATTTCGTTTGATACATCAAGTAATACGATATGAATAGATATGATAAAATTAAATATCATTATCAATATATTAGTCTAATACAAAATGATATACTAAATAAAATTTTATTTAATAATTTCAAATACAAATGTACATTAATCTTCGAAAAAACATGTTCCTTAATTTTAAACATACCTTTTTTGTATATATCATACTTCTCATAACAATTTTCACTAGATTCCTTTTAATTCTATATGAATTTGAAATATCTGCAAAAAAAGGTTAAAAAAATGGCTTTATAAATACAAAAGTTCTACAGTAAGAAATCTAATAGATATCTTTTATAGAGTATCTATTAGTTGTTCTTAAACAATGATTACACAGAGCTTTGTGTTTTATCTCTTATTTGTATCTGTGTTGTTGTTGAAATGATTTTGAGGCTTGAGGTTTGGGTTTTGGGGCCTTGGCTGGGTCTTGTCTTTGGGTTTGTTCGGGGACTGAGACCAACAACTCTGGCATTGGGTGTGAGCGAGAGAGAGAGAGAGAGAGAGAGAGAGAGAATTGGACAGGGAAGGACTGGCGGTTGTGTTATGTTTTAGTTGGGTTGATGCGAACGCCTGCGTAAGTGCTTGAGGTTGGCTAAATGGTTGAATTAATTAATGATATGCTTGAATGATTGATTATACGACCGATACCCATCGATGTGCGACCCTTTCGCCTCCCTGTCCTCTTTTGATACTGTTGATACTTCTCCTTCCACGACATCGTGTGCCACGCAAAATGATTGAATTATGCGTTTGCATTTTATATTGCTTGTTATGGGGAGGCTGGCCCACGCCCACCTATTAGGTTCGCCCCGAATGGCCCCATGCTGTTCAACTGCCTAGAAAAACGCCAAATAAGCAGCAAACATCAGTGCGTCCTTTGAACTCTGGCCAATAACTCAGACTGGACAGATTTGGGACATGCATAAAAAGCCATAAACACAGCACAATACGAACGCTCTAACCGATGATACAGCACACCCACGCACATACACCCATACATCCACACACACACACCCATACATCCACGCACAGACACCCACACGCTCTTTAAGGTCTGGTTGGCTTTTACAGCTTTCCATATGCAAAGCAATGCCAAGAAGCTGTTGTGCTTTATGTATCGTTATGCCCACTTCACACACAGATACAGCCCCCTCTCTCTCACACACTCACACAGTCACACATTCACACACACACGCACACTCAGTTTTTCTTTTGCTCTGATTCGGATTCTTTCATTCCTGACATGCAACACGCAACAGCTTCTATAATGCTACAGATAACCCCATCAGCTAAGCTGCACTGAACAAAAAAAAAGTTCACAAAAAAAATACACAACAGTGGGGACTGGCCTTACAGTAGGGACCCTGTGCTAAGTATTTTCGGAACCGCGTGGTATTTTTGGAGCAGATTAGAATTTCTGGAGCAGTATGGTTTTTCGGTGCAGTATAGTATATGCAGTATAATATTTTCGGTGCTGTTTAGTATGAAATCACAAAAAATACCTAATCTAAGTGAAATATTAATAGTATTTTAAATATTAATATTAATAGAACTCATTCATTTTAATTTATGATACTACAAACAACGAAATCTAAATGGAATACTAATAATTTGTTTTATTAATTTTGATAATACTCTTTCCTTCAAATTCCGACGGTTTCAACATTCGAAACCCAGCCTAACCTTATTAATTTTATTCAAATCATAGTGTATGAGATCAGTAAAACATCAAATGATAGGGTTTCCTTACAAGACCACAGCACTCGATATGCTTTAAAAAATACGTTTAAAAACTATTCCATATATAATATGGAATATCTTTATATATCTGTTGACTCAAGGTAAATGTGTTAAGTGTACTTAAAACGAAGTGTAGTCTATCATAAAATATTTATTAGATCATATTTAATCAATTTTTGATGCGAATCCTTGCAAAAAGAATGAGAAATTTAATCTCCTTTTGGATTATATGAGAATATTGTTAATGGTTCTAATAATAATCATTCAATATCCATAATAAGCATACTTCAAAGAAAACATCTGATATTGTCAGTACTTTCTCACAGTGTAGATGCTGTGAAGCGATAGCAGACAAACGGGCAAGAAAAGTAAGCGCAAGAAATATTGGAAGGAGTAGAGCTTAGAGGCGCCTTACGCACTTGGGAATTGTTGATGATGAGCATGACGACAAGGAGCGAAAGAGTGTGCTAGTGCCGAGAGGGAGACGTTGGGTAGCAGAAGACGAAGAGAAAGCAGTAGAACGATGATGTCGATGTCGATGAGGTGATGAGCATGGAAATTGAGATGAAGATAGAAATTGAGATGGAGATGGAGACGGAGATGAAGATGGAGATGGAGATGGATGTGGAGATAGGGAAAAGCGCCACAGGAAAGAGACCGAGCAGCTTCGAGCATATACAGTGGAATAGGAAGGGGAACGGCAAGGAGAACGGGAAGCAAGAAAAGACAGCAAGACCAAAGCACGGCGTGATGCTGAAGCCTGGTGTTGGAGCTGTTGATGACGCTGACAGCCACAAATTGGGCAAGCCAAGGCCAGACAGACACACAGACAGATACACAGACAGACAGACAGACAGACAGACATACAGACAGATGGACGGATGGACAGACAGGCTAACAGACAGACTAGAGCAGAGATGGATGAGTGCAGAGACTGCGAGAACCGACCTAGCGAGACGTGGTGAAACGGAGACGGTGACTGAGATGGACGAGACGGACACGGAGACGGAGACAGAGACGGGGACGGAGACGGAGACGGAGACGGAGACGGAGACAGGCAGACAGATGGATGAACAGACTAGCCTGACGAGTGAGTCTAAGCTCATGACATGAGGCATGCCTGTTTGTCTCGGCCCGTCTGCAGCCACGTCTGAGACAAAGTTTTACATATGTTTTATGTATTTGACTTTATGGGACATCAACAGGCGGCCACTCAACATGACACCCAAACGCTTTCACTGCACCCAACTGTTCCCGATGAAATCTCAGCTTTTGACTTAACCTTTGATAGGGCTCAAGCGAAACTTTTGCCCTGATATTGCGGCTTGAATTCGTTATAGACTATGGGTAAACATATATTTTAACCTATGACCCTTTGCTCTCGCTCGGTCTTCTAATCTTTCTCTAGAAGACTAGGTCGAAAATTTGTTGACTGCTTTTTGGTTTTCGTGTTATCAGGCAGGATGAGCAGGCGACTGACCAGGTAAATTTCATAATTTCCGTCAGTTCATCACTCTCACACCTTCCCCCCTTCTATCACCTTCTTCCTCGGTCTCTCTCTTTCTCTCCCTGTCTCTCTGGCTTAGTTTACCTTCCTTATCCTAACTGCATATCAATATTGCTCAGTGTCGGTGCTGCTGCTTCTTGTGCCCTGTACACATTTGCCAGCACCGGTGCATAATGAACCCTATACACTTGAACACCAATTAAACAGCATATATTGCCATGGGGCATGCCACATTTAGAGCTGCAAATATACTGCCAAACTGTGTGAAATTTGTGTGTAGGACTGTGCGTACAGGGTGTCTGCTAGTCGAATAATTAGACGGTGCTCAGTGTTGTTGTTAGTACGAGGAGTTTTCATAATTTGATTAGCGTCGCTTGCACAAGCATTTGACCGAAAAGATAAACGAATAACACAAAAAGACCATGGAGCGGGAGGTCCTTGTATGAGGGTTGAGTGTGCCTTGTATGTGTGTGAGAGAGAGAGAGAGAGAGAGAGAGAGGTCAAAGGGCAGGCCCAACACTTGGCTATGGACCAAAAGCGTTGCAAGTTTTGCCACCAGCTGTGATCAAGTGCAGTTGCCGCAGCTGCATCTGCTGATCATTAGATGTCCAATGGCCAATGGCCAATGGCAAAAACACAGTCAAAAGCGGCCAAAGGCCCAAGCCAAGGGTTGGCACATTAATGAAGTGGCAGGGCCTGACCAAGTGGCCAAGAGGCAAGGGGTAAGGGGAACACTTCAAGTAGCTCAAGTGGCGTGGCAAGCCTTTTTTCAATTGCAGCCACAAAACTTACTTAATGCTCTCTAATTGAAGGCACAACCAGCAGCAGCAAAAGCGCAAGAGAGCAGCTCAAGCAGAAGGAGCAGAAGCTGACGCGGAAGCAGAAACAGCGGGAGAGGTTTCTGGTGAGGTTGCGAGTGCGGGTGCAGCTGAAGCAGCAGTTGCTGCATCCTTGGCTTATGCCCAGTGGCCAACTGATTGACTGATGGCCTGCTGGACTGCAGCCATCTGAATGCTGTATATATGTATATATACTATATGTGAGTGTGTGTGTGTGTTTAAAGCTCTGTGCGGTTTTGCTAAATTATCTTCATGGCCCGAACGCCAATGGTCAAGTACTTGGCCATGCCCAGTGCCAGCTCCTTGTCTGCGGCACGACAAGCGCGTGTGCTGCTGCTGCCTTTGGGTATGGGGTGCTTTGTGGGATTGTGGTATGACAGGTGGCAGTGGCTGGCGCCAGTTCACATGTGTGCCACCAAAACGTCTGCCGTCTACCGTCTGCCGTCTGTCGTCCGTCCCCATTTCCAGTTGGCAGCAATTGAATGCGGCCAGCGACAACCAACGACAAACGACACAAATTTTGCCCATGCCACGTTGCAGGTTCGTTTTGTGCTCTCTTTCTCCTCCTCTCTCTTTCTCTCTCTCTCTCTCTCTCTTTCTCTCTCTCTCTCTCTCTAGTTAAGTCTCTTTATTCTTCATCTCTCTTTCTCTCTCTGTGCATGTGCCTGTGTCCTGGTCGTTTTGTCGTTTTGGCCAAACGTAAAGTTCTGCTGCTGGTTTTGGTACTTGATTCTTGGTTCTGCTTGTTGGTTCTGTTTCGGGTTCTTTGCTGCTGTTGCTGCTACTCCTTCTTCAACTCCTCCTCCTTCTCATCCTCCTTCTACTGCCACTGCTGCTTTAGCAGCTTCTGGTCATTCGTTTTTGGTTCGCTCTGCTTTTTGCGGTCTTCGCTGTGCTGCGTGGCAAAATAATTCTATTTGCTGGCTTCTTTGCTTATCCATTTAACGATATTTATTTTACCGGCGACATACGAACAAACGGACATTGGACAAACAGACGACAAGACATACAGACAGTCAGACAGACATACAGAGAGATGAACGCACAAATGGACCTTAACTTATGAGCTTACATCTGCTCGTAGATATCATTTTCGCAGATGCTTTTGGCTCCAGCGACTCTATTGACTGACCCAACATTAGCACTAACTCACACGATATGCCAGGCGAATAACTTACGAACGTCTGGCAGCACTGGCAGCGGATTGGCAGCACTGGCAGCAACATTCAAGCACAATTCACAGCATTTAAAGCACATTAAAGCTCTCCACATCCTATGATGTAGTTTCAAGAAATCTCAAAGGATTTTAATGCTTTTTGAATCAAACATTATATTGAAAATTTGAAAGCACTTTTAAGATTTTACAATTGAATAACAAAAGAAATATATCTTTGTAGAAGTTTACAAATATTTTATTATATGTAAGAAACTACTACTAATTAGTAACTACTTAATGATTTTGAAATGATATTGATGCAAAGAAATTGAGCACAATTTTCTGCTTTGAATTATTCTCTTGAAAGAGAACTTAAAGCTCTTTTAATACATCTAAGTATCTTACATAGATGCTATTTAGTATCAAAAATCAAGCATGATTGGCTACTAGCAGGTGATTCAGATTTTAGCTGTAACAGATTTGAGCAAGGTCTCAAGTGGATTGTTATTCATATGATTTATAGTATTTGAATACACTCACATACACAAATGAAATGAGTTTGAATATAATAATATTTCTTTTTAAACCTTAAGTAGTATTTCCATTAGAGGTGGGTGGGTTTAATGATTTACCAGACAGAGATACTCCTTGTTCATCGCTCCTTGTTCTTTCTATGCAGTTCCGTAGCCAGGGCCGGATCGTAGACTGGTGGGGCCCTGCGCTGATACAATTTCGGGAACTACGAAATTACAGATCCAACAGTAATTGTTAAGTACAATTAAATTGTTTTATTTATTTAATTTGTCTTAGATATGGAGTATAATCTCTATAATCTCTTTGGTTCATATAATATTTCTCTATTTTTTGGGTCTACGATTGTTATATAGTGGAGGTTTCTCGAGACTATGCTTAAAAAAACACAAAGTTGATTGTGTGTAGCAGACAGAAAGAGGTGTCCTAAACCCCACAAAGTATATATATTCTTTATCAAGATGAGAAGCCGCGTCGATTGAGCCATGCCCGTCTGTTTGTATGTCCATCTTTCCATAAGTCCGTCGATCCGTTTGTATGAACACCTAAATTTTGGAAACTGTAAGAGCTACAGTATTCATTTTTGGCACGAACACTGCTATTATTTGCAGGCAGATCAGGTTTATTTCAAATTTTGGATATCTGTCCCTACTCCAGAGATATTGGCAATACCATAATTTCAAATAAACGTTCTGATTTTGAACATGCACATTTCCATTCATTACTGTTTAATATACATTTTGTATCTGGGATGCAGTCCAAGAAGATACTATAATACGTAGATCCGGCCCTGTCGATAGTGTAAATCCAATCGCGTATCAAATTGCTAATTGGCTCTAATAATGGCTTAAACGTTTCTCTGTATATATGTGTGTGTATCTGTGCTTTTTTTTTATTTTCTTCACTTTATTTATTTTTTTTTTTCGTTTTTCGCTTTAGCTGCATCTGACGCGCCACCTACAGCTTTGTACAACAAAATGCTGCATAAAAAACACATTGATTGATTAGCTGCAAGTGGCCTTTAGTCGTGTCTCCACTTCACCCATACATAAATATATTGACTGCAGAACTTGATGTTGCTGCTGTTGTTGTTGTTGTTGTTGTTGTTGATGTTGTTGCTGCTGCTGTTGTTGTTGTTGCTGCTGTTGTTGTTGTTGCATTTGAACTAAGCTGTTTCCTGCTGCCTGCTTTTGTTGTCACATTTGTGATTCCCTTTGCCAATGCCATTTCCGTTGCCGCTGCTGTTCCCTCTGCTGCTTTTATTATCATTGTTGTTCTCCTTGTTGTTGTTGTTGCTGCTGCTGTTGTTCCTTACACAATTGTTTGTGCATTATGTGAGCTTGCGCTGGCATTTGTTATTTCGCTTTTATCCTATAGGATCTCTATATAATGCGATTGTAAGTGCGATTGTGTATGTGTATGTGTGTGTGTGTGTGTGTGTGTGTGTGTGTGTTAGCAACGGCAGGCGTTGCATTTTCTCTACACTGATTTTCATATATGTGTAGGTACGCAACGCTGCATCTCTCCAAATCTCACGAAAAATAAAAAAACAGCATGTGGGAGCTGTCGAAAATGCTATGCAGCGTAACAAAGACGCACCACAGCTCTCACACACACACACACACACACATAGATACAGCCAGACATACACACACAAACAGACAGCCAGACACACACACGCAGACAGCCAGACACACACACAGATACCCTTTAGTAGTGTCAGGTTGCATGCAATTGTTTGCATTTCTTTGCATTTGGATTTTCAATGATCGCCATGACGCAAATTCATCAATTTGCCCGCTGCAAATGCAGAAGCCAGCTCTTCGTTCCGCTCTTGTCCAGACTCACACTGCGGTTGAATGTGCGCCCAATACTGCAATTCTACACGAATGCGGGAGCATTCATTTCTACAAAAGTGCGAGCGCTCATTTCTACACCAACGCAAGCGCTCATTTCTACACCAGAGCGCGAGCACTCTTTGTTAGTCTTTGTCGCTCTCGCGAACGTTAACTGTAAATGCGCTCCCGCTGTGTGAAAGCTCTCTCTCTCTCTCTCTCCCTCTCTCTCTTCAACGCCAATATCCTGCATTTGCAATTACGCATACATGTATAGATTTGGTGCGTGTGCGTACATACGTATATACTTGTGCATGTGTGAGTGTGTGTGTGTGTGATGCCTGCTGACAGCTGCATTTTGTTGCTCTTGTTGTTGTTGTTCCGCTTTCGTTTACATTTGCGCTAGTTGTCTCGCTCTTTCTGCCGCAGCGTGCGCCTCAGCCTCATCGTTTATGTGTGTATGTGTATATATATGTATCTTTGTCTGTCATTGTGCATTTGGCTTAGTTTCAATGTTCGATTAAAAGCCATGGCGCTCAGCTCAACTATGGCTAAGCTCAGGCCAGTTCGGTTGAGCCGGACAGCAGCAGGTGCCATTACCTGCTTGTATGTTTGCCATTTTGCCAGTTTGCCAGTTTGCCATTTTGGCAGTTTGTATGTTTATCTGTTTGCCTGTTTGTCATTTTGGCTGCTTGCATATTTGATTTGTGCATTTAAACATTTCAAATAGGCAACTGTAAAGTCCGCTCTCTCTCAGTCTCCCTAACTCTCCCTAACTCTCCCTTACTCTCTTTCTCTCTCTTAATCTCCAACTCTCTAACTCTCCCTTCCCTCTCTTATTCTCTCTCTTTCTCTCTTATTCATCTGTTGGCTATTGAAGTGAGCAGCAGCAGCAGCAGCAGCGACGCCTCATTGAAAATTCTCTTTAGAGCAATTTTAGTTATTATATTGCGATGGCTTTGTTCGTTTTTGTTGTTGTTGTTGTTGTTGTTGTTGCTTTTGTTGTTGTTATTATTTTTCGTTGTTTTTGTTTTTGTTTTTGTAGCTTTCGTTGCTGTTTTAAGGCAAGTGCAGCCAGCAGACATCCACCTGACATTACTTATTTATTTTTGCTGATGAGCAAGCAGATATTTGAACTAGAGACCGAACCCAAGTGGACAGATGGAAGTGGACAGACGGCAACGCAGGCAGAGCCAGAAGCTGAGCCTAAGACCGAGCCAGAGACTAAGCTTAATGCTAACGTCTGCATCCAGCATCAGCATCAGAATCACCATTAGCAGCGGCGCCAACGTTCACGTAAACGTCAGCGGCAATGTCAGCCTCGACGTCGACGTCAGCGTCAACGCCAATGCGGCCTTTGGCCATTTGAGCTCCCCCACCCACAGGCTGGAATTTGTGGAGAGTTTAGCTAAGCCTCAGTCTCTGCCTCAGTCTCTGCCTCAGTCGATTTCAGGTGCTACGCCAACTGTCGATCTATGAGACTATGAGACTTGGCCCCACTCCCCTTGATTAAGCCCACCCACTGTAAAACACACACACACACACACGCACACACACACTCTCTCTCTCTCTCTCTCTCTCCCGCTCTCTCTGTCTCAGTAGCGCTCTCTCTTTGCTCTGATTGTCTAAGCTGCGTATAAATTTTGCATGTCATCACTCAGGTTATGTTTGTATGTATACAATGCATACAAGCTATGTACGTATGTATGTGTGTATGTATGTATGTATAAATGTATATGTGTGTATGTGTAAGGATATAGTCTATGTATGTATGCATAGGGATGTATATGTGCGGGTATGTATCAGAATCTATGTATGTACGTATGTCTATATGCATAAGTGTATGTACATATGTGTCTATGTATGTATGTATCTATTGATGTATGTATGTTTGGAATTATCTTTGCATGTATGTATGTATGTACGTGTTTACTATATTGATCTATGTATGTATGAACGTATGTATTGACGAATGTATGTATGTTTGTATGTACGAATTAATATATGTATGTATGTATGTACGAATGTATTGACGAATGTATGTATATATGTATGTATGTACATATATATATATGTATGTATGTATGCACGTATGTATGTATGTATGTATGTGTGTATGTATGTATGTATGTATGTATGTATGTATGTATGTATGTATGTATGAATGTATGTATGTATGTATGTATGTATGTAAGTGTATGTATATGTGGATGTATGTAAGAATGTGTGCAAACTAGATTATATGTATTTATGTATGTACGTATATATTAATGTATGTATATATATGAAAATACATATGTATGTATGTATGTAATTATGTATGCATGTATGTATGTAAAAATGTATCTATGTATGCATGTATGTATGTGTGTATGTATGTATAATGTATGTATATATGGAAGTATGTAATTATGTATATATGTATGTATGTATGTATGTATGTACGTATGTATGCTATATGATGCACTTCTTAACATATCTATGTAAGCTAAAAGTTGCGAGTGTCGCATTGCTGCATGTTGCACGTTGCGAATGGAAAACTGGGAAAGTGCAAATGAAAATGAAAATGAAAATAAAAATTCAACGCAACGCAAAGCAAAGTAACGCAATTGTCATTTCTTTACGTTTATCCTTGGCTTTCCTTTCGTTCTGCTTCTTTACTTGCAGTTTGTCCCGCCCAACGCCAACAACAACAACAACAACAACAACAACATTAGCAGCAGCTGGAGGAGAAGAGAGCAACACAAACAGAAGCAGGAGCAACGGCAGCAGCATAAATAAATATGATTAAGCTTAAGAATATATAAAAAGAATGTTCAAATGAAATAACGTAATATACGAAAAGAAGAAGAAGAGTAGAATAAGAAGAAGAGAAAAACAGCGAGCAAAAACATAAATAAATAAGTAAGAAGCAACTGAGGTGAAGAAGCGACAGCAGGAGGAGCAACTAGAGGAACAGCAGGCGTAGCTACAGGAGGAGCAGCAGGAGAAGAAGGCAGCTAAAGGCAACAGGCCAACAGTTGGCAGTTGGAACAGGTGGAAGCAGTGGAGCTGGAGTCTGGCAATCCGACAGTCTGGCAGCCTGGCAGTGCGAATGCCATTGCGTGTGCAGACAGAGACAGACACAGAGAGAGAGAGAGAGAAGGGCAGAGAGAAGAACAGAGAGAAGAACAGAGAGAAGGACAGAGAGATAGAGATAGAGAATCGAGCTCAATTACGCCGCCAAACTGTCGTGTCAGCAACAACGTGAAATGTGCAATTCCTGGCTGCTGCTCATAATTGCGCTCTCTGTTGTCTGCCTGTGGAACTCGCAACAAACCGAAACATCCAAATCATGCCCAGCCGAGTGCATCTGCTTGTCCCAGACTCAAGTAAGCTTAACAATGTCTCTATCTACCGCCCAATCACACTAACACACTAACACTCCCTCTCAATCTCCCCCTCTCTCCCTCCCTCTCTCCCTCCCACTCCCTATCTCTCTCTCACTATCTCCCTTTTGCCCACTCTCCCTGTCTTTCTTTTGCCCTCTCTCTTTTACACTTACACTTTGGCTTTTGTTGCTGTAGCTTGGCCCTTCCACTTGTAGTTAGACCCTGTGTTTGAAAAACACAAAAAGGGTCTATTAACTTTGTGCAAAGTCGATTTGTGTGTAACAGG
>JBANCZ010003736.1:0-11825 GCA_037040025.1 Sphaerogastrella javana | reverse complement strand
GCGAAAGAGAGTGAGAGAGAGAGGGAGAGAGATCTGTGTAAACAGTTCTGTTAAGCTCATTTGTTAGTTTATCTTTAAATGAATTCAACGTATTTAGAACAAGATGCTCTGTTAGATCATATAGATCAAATCAAGTCACAGTTCTCTTGCATTGTGTGTGGTATGAGAATGATAACAGACTTAGGGATGGCACAATTATGTTGAACAATTATCGATTTTTTTGCTAAAAATATTGATTTAATCGAAACGAAAAATTTGTAATGTAATGTGTAATGTTCGTAATCACAAGGTAAAAATATAGAATATATACCTAAATATAGTCTTCCAACTAACTAAATAGTAAATAAAATTTAATACCCTAACATTGGTCATGTTGAGAGCCATTTGGACACGCTTTGTTCCCTTTTTTCATAGGAAATTGCTGTGAAAATGTATTTTGCCATAAAAATCACAAAACGATGTCAGCCGCAGAACTTTCCCAGGCTAAGAGCAAAGATAAACTGAATGAAAGACAGCAAGAGAGAGAGAGAAAGAGAGAGAGATAGGGATATGGAAGACAAGTAGAGTATATGTTAGACTCAAGAGAGAGAGAGAGAGAGAGAGAGGGAAAAGCATTCAAAGTGAAATGTATAATGAGCATAATGTAGCTGCTCAGCACGATGCTAGATGTCGATGTTGATGCCGTTGCCTTTGATAATGATAATGTATGTGTGTGTGTGTGTGTGTGTGTTAGCCACTTGCTGGCTGCAACTGCCACTTACCGCAACACCTGAGAGTCTTTGAAGAGATGAGGAAAGAGAGCGAGAAATTTGAAAAATGTGCAGAGTAATTAAATGCAAAACTTCATGCGCGACATCAGTTGATGATTTGTGCAAGATAATGCATAATTGTGCAAAGACAAAAGCTCAATTGGGAACAAAGCAAGCATGAAAGAGATGCAACGAATAACAACAATACTAAGAGAAGAAGAGTATATAGAAGAAGCTGTGGAAATAGCAGTAGAAGTAGAAGTAGAAGCATGCAAAATATGATATGCTGGCAAAATGCAAAACATTTGTGCATGCCACAGACGGCGTTCAAATTAATGACTGAGTTTCACATGACAGACAGAGATAGAGAGAGAGAGAGAGTGAGAGGGAGAGGGAGAAAGAGGAGGGAAAGAGAGGGAGAAAGACAGAAAGAAAGAGAGAGACATAGAGAGAGACAGCAGAAAAAGTAGCTGATGCAGACAATTGGCCATGAAGCACAACTCTATGTGTCTCTGTCTCTGAGCCAGTGTGTGTGTGTGAGAGTCTGTGTATGTCTGTGTATGATGTATGTATGCCTGTGTATGATGTATGTATGTGTGTATGTGTATGTCTGTCTGGGCGTGTGTGAAAGCGCAATAGAAGCTGCTACAGTTGCACTTAAATACAAGAAACAAGTGCTCAAATACAAAATAGAACAACAAGTGCAACTACAATAATAATAACAAAAGCAACAACAACAACAACATAAACAACAACAACAGACACTAGCATGCAACAACAGAGTGTAATGAATGCGTGTAGTAGGTAACAAAAAATTCCAAAAAAAAAAAAGAAAGATAGAAGAAACAAGACGCGATGCAATGCGCTGTCAAGTGACGGGAACAAGTGACTGACGCTGCAGATGCACAGTGAAAACTACTTAAAGATATCTTTTGGCCATAACAGAGCATGCATGATTAAGCATATACCCTGTAAGGCAAGCGAAACTTACACAAAGACTGACTAAGTATAAAAAATTGCTCCAATTAATACAAATAATTCAAATTGAAGTGCATACTAAGCTGACTCAAAAGAATGACTAAGTTTGAGCTATGAATATAGAATATCTGCAGTTTATAGTTAAATTCGTATAAATTCTATTTAAAATAGAATGTCTATAATTATGATAAGTATGATAAAAAACTATCATAGCTTTCAAGTATCATATTTAGTCTAAGCGACTAAAGCAGACAAGTTGCATAAAACGCATAAAATGCAACTGTGGCATTTCCCAACTTATCTTTACGTAATTAGCGCAGAGAAATGCAACAGAAGCAGCAGCAGCAGTAAAAGTTTTACTTCTCCAACTTCTGCTACTTGAACTTCCGCTCCCAAAAAATAAAAAAATATGGAAAAAAAGAGAAAAACTTTCAATCTTTTGGTATGGAAGGCAGGTGCCCAGGCAAGAACTTTAGATCTAGCTGCAGCTGCAGAGTTACTTAGCCAATTGTTTGGCCTAAATGCTGCAAGAGTTTTTTATTTTTGTACAAGAGAAGTTGGAGTAGAAATGGGTGTAGGGGGATGGGGATTGGGGGATGGTAAATGAAGGCATTTAAAGGCTTTTGCTAAAGCAACTAAATGTGTTGTCTTTTGTTAGAGCAAAGCAAGCAAAACTGTAAATATGAGCTGGAAAACTGTATTTGGGTTAGAGATTGCTCAAAAATGCATGAGTGCAAAGGAGAGTAAGAGAGGGAGTGAGACTAAGAGAGGGAAGGCGAGAGAGAGAAAGAGCGGGGGAGTTAGATGGATAGACAGGTGCTGCTATAAAAGCTGACTAACTGCCAGGTAGTAGAATTTGTGCCGAGTTTTTGCTGCTGCAGTGCGTCTGAGAGCAATGCCTGAGGGATAGCAATATTTGAATTGAGAGAGACAGAGAGAGAGAGAGAGAGAGAGAGAGAGATAGAGAGAGGGAGTGGGAATGGGTATGGGAATGGGAGGGAGTAGATTCTGCTAAGCGAGTGTCTGTAGCTAAAGTTATTTAGAGAGTGTCTCGTTTTAATTGTGCTGTGGCAAGCAGCAGAAGAGTTTTTGAAAAACAAAATAGAGATATAAGAACAGTATATAGAAAGAGTATGGCTATAAAGTCTTGCTGTTGCTGCTATTGCTGCTGTTGCTTTGGCTAAAATTTATTATTTATGAACTAGAGTCTCTATTCATTTGTTGGCATTTAAAGCGGGTTAACAGCGTAGACACTAGAGCCGGGCCACCCACACATTGCTAAATATGGCTAGAGCAAAACTAAATGAATGAGAGAGTGAGAGAATGAGAGAGTGAAGGAGTGATAGAGTGAGAAACGACTTTCTCGCAACGGAAGTACCGGAGATTGTTGTGTTTTTTATGTGGGCGAAAGTGGTGCATGTGGTTGAGCTGCCGCCATTGCTCCTACTTTAAACTAGAGAAATGTCTTTTGCAAATTGCATTTAAGAAAATGTCAAATGAATATTAATCGTACAAACTAAACCCCATTGGCTAATTAAACTGTCGCTCAAAACGTTTTGCAATTGGAGCAAATGACAGCAATTTATTCCATGTATATATATCATAGATCATTTGAGAAAAAATTACTATATATTCATCAAGTCGAATTGGACAAATATTTTCAGAAATTGTCGACTTAGGCTGTCTTTTTTTGACAAAAATTCCCACAATTACCATACACCCGAAATCGAAGTAAATCTATAGAAATTGCTCACGAAATTTTGCGACCATTTGACAATTACAACATTTTTGCTAAAAACCATGGAATCCATGAGAGAGCAGCCCCAATCGATGATCATACATAGATATTCCACACGAAATTCATCCAATTAAATGTGGCAAAGCTCAGACACTTGCCACACAAAAATGTTACCTAAATATGAGAACCAAAATGTAGACAAAGAGAAGAAAAAATAAAAACAAATAGAAGAACAAGTAGGGAAACTATCAAACGAATACCAACAGCTGCAGGAAACCCGTTAGCGGGGGCGATAATATGCAAAGTGCAGCCAAAATTGATGAAATGATGGGGGAATGCAGAAACTGAGGTTGCATGGTGTCGCACAGCTAAAAAAAGAAACAAACAAAAGTCGCATATGTGGCATAAAAAAAGAACAGAAGCAACAGTAGAAGGAGGAAGAGTGGCAACGATAGCAACAGCAACAGCAACAGTCGCTGTCACGTGGGAAATTTTCAAGTTCAAAGCAATTTTCCAAGGCAGAACAAACTGTAAAAAAATCACAGAAAGAGAGAGAAAAAGAAGGAAAGGAAGAGATAGAGACACATAGAGCAAAAAGCGAAGAAGCCAGCAACAACAGCAACAACGACAACGACAACAACAACAACGACAACAACAACAACGACAACAACAACATTAACATCAACAGCAGCAACACGGAAAACACCAAAGCGTGCATTCACGTGAGGCTGATATTAATCGGCTTTGGAATCGTGAGGTGCAGCTATATATGCATATATGCATGTGTGTGTTTTTGCATGTAGTGTAAATAATATTATGGTTCAGTTTAAGCTCTGTTACTAATACAAGTAATGTGTGTACACACATTCTTTTAGTCTTGCTGTTGCAGTAGAGAAAAATCAAATGAGAGCGAGAGATTCGTTCGAACAATTCTTAAATTAGCTTACTGATCTAACTAATTCGCCTGATCTGATCGCTTCATACATTTATGTAAATTCAATTCAGTTAATATAATACGAATTTTAAGAATATCGAATATAATTTAGTAATTTCCATGTTTTGCCTACATGTCAAATATTTTCATTATGTAAAGAATTACTTGACTGGCACAAATAAATTTTACTAAATCAATTTTTGTTAGGTTATAAAATAATAAAAAATAAACACAAATTTTCTTTAAATTTGTACATTTTGCCAATAATTACTTGACAAACTGTAATACGCAGTATATTGGTCTTACATATTCTATTCTGCTGCAGTTCATTCAAAATTTAAACCTTTCCTTTTTTCCAATTTTTGTTTTGTGCTTTTGTTTTTTTTTTATTTATTCAGCTTTGCACAGTTCTTGGTCTCTGTGTGTGTGTGTGTGCCTTAGCTTTAGTTTTTCGATTCTCTTTTTTATTGTTCTCTCAATTCTTTGTGTTTTCTATTCCCTGTTATGCCTGACACTCAATTTCTTAGTGTTTTAGCTGTTGCTTATTGATTTCCTTTTGTTCCCTATACTCATTATTTCAGTGTTGATGTTGTTGCTTGTTTTGAGTGTCTCTCTTGCTTGAAAGACAATTTTTGTTTTATTTTTTATAATTTTTTTTTTTTATTTTCATTTAGCATACATATTTACAGTTATTCTAATCGATCATACTCTATTCACATCTCTGCGCAAATTCACAAATTCGTGTGTGCTTGCGTTCATATTTTTATTTTGTTGTTATTATAATTTATTTATTTTTAATTTAATAATTTAATAATTTTTTATTTATTGTTAATTTATTTATATATTTAGTTATTTAATTAATTATTTATTTATTTTTTTATTTATTGTTTATTTATTTATTTATTTATATGTTTATTTATTTATATTTTATTTTTAAATCTATACCTGTTTTATGGTATTCAATTTCAATATAAATTACTACACGTTGTCTATTAAGTAGCAATCACTTAAATATATGATTATTAGCAGATAAAATGCAAATTTTAAATCGATGACTTAAAAGACTAATGCAGCTATTTTCAGATTATTAGACATTAATATAAATGATATATTATATGGAATATCTCGGATGATATCACTCTTTGCATCACCAATCTATCTGGCCTTAGTCGCTTCGTTTTAGTTCTTGATCTTTAGGTTTCTACTAACTAACCTAGCTTGCTCCTTAGTTAGTCTAATCTAGCTCTTCCTGTTCTTCTTCCTCTGTAATTCTAACTCTAAATCATTGTCTGTGTGATTAGCCACGCCCATTGCATGGCTACTGTTTAATGAACATCCCCAGAGGGTGGACTGTGTGGCTATACGAACAGTTAGAATTAATTGACGTTAATAATGTTACGATATCTAGATTTATGCTTGAGAAAGTACGCTCTATGCTACTAAATGTGTGTGTATGCCTCTGTGTGTGTTAGTCTACTATTTACATATACATATATGTGTGTTTTTCTGTGTGTGTTTGTGCAATTCTCTTAGCGCTTACTATTCCATTTGCTTGGGCTCCATTAGACTTGACGACAGGTTTAAGTGCATTTGAGTGTGTGTGTATGTGTGAGTGTGTATGTGTGTGTCTATGTGTGTGTTTGTTTTGCATGTGTGCCTTGAGTTTGCGTTGGTCCATTGCAACGGTTGTTTGGCAGGCCCCACAGCATCCACATCAGTTTTACAGCTGCTTCTTTGTGTCAAGCATTTTTTGCATGCTCTTCTCTTTCATTTCGTTTTTTTAGTTTTTCCCATTTGCCAGTTCCCATTTTACATTTAAGTTTAATGGAAAATTCTTAGCAGAAAATTCTACAGCGATTATAGCAGCAAAAGTTGACAATTTTTATCAGGTTTTTTTTGGCTCCATGGAGCCTTGAGTGTAGCCATAATTTAGCCATTGCTCTCTGTGGCTCATAAACATTTGTCAAGCTGAAGACTGATAGACAGACATTCTGACAGACTTAAGATTTAGTTGCAAAAAGAGAGATAGAGAGAGAGAGAGAGAGAGAGAGAGAGAGAGAGAGAGAGAGAGAGAGACAGTCATACCGTATTCCATGTAATTTTATGACCCTGAAGCTCAGTTAAACCACAAAAAACTTTGAGCAGACCTGTCTGAGTTGCTATAAAAGTATTATAGCATATAGCAGATCATTTAGTCAACAGTCTATAAAAATTAGATGCCATCAAACCAGGCCATAAAATATGATATATTACGCGATGTTGCAAAACAGGTAATACTTTATTCTATAGCATTTAATTACGATTTTAGTATAAAGAAAGCAAAGGCAAATAAATTCCAAGGCATTTCTTTTATGTTAGAAGATTAGATTTTTATATATGCATTTAAATATGATCATTCTTTTGTTGTTTCTCAATAAATTTCAATGAAACTACAAAACTTTAAATTCTGAACGGATGAAACTGATACAATGAATAAGCTTGCTCAGATCAAACACTGAGAAAGAGGTTAAAAATTAAATATAAAATATTTTATAGATTCAATGCTACCATCGAAGTTAATTTGATTATCTATTAAATATCATTCTAGACATTCTCTGTCTCTCTCTTTTTCCTCTTTCTCTCTCTATCTTTTTCTCCGTAATCAACTGAGCTTATCTTACGTAGAGCCATGGATGGCAAAAAATCTATTAATCGTTTATTTAATCATGTGATTAATTGAAACCTTGCCGTAACATACATTGCACATTTCATTACACTTTCTCCTATTCGATTAAATCAATATTTTTAGAAAAATAATCGATTATTGTGCATCATATAATTAATCATATCATCCCTACATAGAACACGCACCTAGAAATTTAATTCTATGCTATTCTTAGCAGTTTCCTCTTATCTTTTACAGCTGCTCAACAATTAAAAATAAAAACGCTACATAAAAAAGAGCTCAATGATTTCCTTATAGTTACACACACACACACACACACATGTACAACAATAAAAGCATGTTAATAATAAAAAGAAACCTAATCAAATCATGTGCCTAATTAGTTTTTAATTGATTCAGGTCTTCACAGAGCGAACCGCACGTTCTGGCTGGGCTCATTGAACTGTTTACATAAAAATTGAATCGTTTTTCGCACTGAAACATTAAAAAAAAAAAAAAACGTCCAACAAAAAGCAACAACAATAGCAGAAGCTAAAGAAAGAAACGAACTCATTAAATAAACTTGAAGTTCTCACAAAAAAAAAGAAACACAGAGAAAAAAGGGGGAAAACTCAACGATTCTCAGCAGTTGTCAATGGAGCGATGGGGCTCTACCTAGGAGGGCAGAGAAGGAGGTGGAATTGGTGGAAGAAGGGAGGGGGAAGGGGGAACACATTAAGATGCAGTACGTCGAATTAATTATGCGTTTCATTGCTGCTGCTGCTGGCACATTAACTTTGACTTTGACTTCCAAGACTTTTGTCACATTTTTTTCCATGGCTTGGATGTAGCAGCATTTCAGCTGTGCCTTTAAAACTGGGCGTGGTCTTTGAGGTTTTGTTTTGCTATCTATCTTTCGTACTAGCCCTGAACTTGACATTTATGATCTGTACGTTCAAATTCTGCCGCTTGCCACTTGCCACTTGCCACTTGCCTCTTTGCCACTTTGCCACTTTGCCACTTGACTTTGTTATTGTTATTGTTGTTTTTTTTTTATTCTTGGTTTTATCGCTCGTGTCGCGACCATGTGCTAAGTTCTTTTTAATTACCCCCGCTTACGCCTTAGCACTAGGCACAGGTGCTAGCTGTTTTAGTTTTAGGTTTTGTTGCTGCTTCTTCTGTCGTAAAGCACTTTTTATGACCTAACGCGATTTGGTACGTGCCCCACCGCATGGAAAATGCAATCACGCTGACTCTTCAGCTGGTCAGCTGCTGTTGCTCTGACGGCAACAAAGTCTAAGTTTTTATTAGACCCTAAAGCGCTGTTTATACGTATATATATTTTCTGCTCTTGGGTGGGCATCACATCAACCAGATTCATGAAGAAAATTGTAGCCCCAAAAGGGCTAGAGGTTCCACTTGAAATCTAGGGCACTTGGCTTATAAATTTTGCATTAGGCTAAACATAGAAAGTTCGGGGACTTGACAATAGTATTACATAGGTTTATGACTTACTACAGTTATATTAAAGATATAGTATGACAAAAATTAAAATTTAATACATTCGATAGTAGACAAAAAAAAAAAACATTTACATCAGTGGACTCCTCATCAAGCTATAGTATGACTAAAATTTCAATTAACATTTAATAGTAGACCAAAAAACATTATCATCAATGTATAACATATGTATAATAAATACAGAGCTTTAGAGTATTTTTAGTACAATATATTTTGTATCGATAATCGATAGTATTTTTCACGTTTATATTTTCGTTGAGCTCTTTGGAAATTTCTTCAGTAGACTCCCTACATATAGTTAATGCAGAACTTTTGGTTATTTTCAGGGTAATATATTTTTCTTTTTATCGACAATCGACAGAATTTTGCACATTTCCATTGCGCTCTTTTGAAAGGATTGCAATATCAATAGATTTTTTTGGCTAATGCTTTGCCCAAAAATGTTTTTTCACATGCTTAAAATATTTATAAATGTATAAATTGTTTTTTTATATGGCATATGCCATACGAAAAAGGGGCTCACAGTCAGACATAAATCTTGACCACAGTAACAACAACAATAGTAACAACAACCACAACAACAACAACAATCTTAAGTTGCCGCATTAAAAATTCATATATAATGACCATAATGTGTTTCTGTTTGTGTGAGAGAGGATCTTGACAGTTTTTTTTTACCGTTTTGAGTCGCGGCATACTATATGGTCTTACCATAAGTACCATACGTATGATGAAGAAACACATAAGAGGATTATGTTGCGTGTGTGGTGGGATGCAAAACTGCGTAATCGAATGCATGTAATTTGAGTTTAATGAGTGTCAAAGTTATTAAAAATCATTTGCTGCTATTTTAGCCATGATGCTCGAAAAATTTGAGGCTTGCCAACGATTGGCCATAAAAGGCCAAAAACAAAAATCCAAAAACAAAAAAAAAACAAACGGAAAAGTTTACAACAAACGTTTAGAGCCTTTTGGCCAACTCGTTTTCTTGTTGTATTTTTTTAGCAGCAATTCAGCTTAATTACGCTAGCCTGAAAGTGTGTGTGTCTATGTGTGTGTGTGTGATTTGTGTGTGTGTGTGTATGATTTGTGTGTGCGCTGCAATTGCTGTTAATTATGATCAAGTTGCCTGAACTGTTAAGCAGCGACAGCTTAGGCCTGACAATTTTTTTGTTGTGTTCAAAGCTTGTAAAACACCAAGATGCCACAATCAACAAACATTTACATAATACACACACACACACACACACACAAAACCAAGACTAGGTAACACCTAAAGACACTCCCCCTGCCGCCTTTGTACCGCTCTGGTCACACTATAGCAAGACTGCAATTGAGTGATTAGCGCAAATGCAAAGCACGCAAAGCTTCGAGTCACACCAAATGGCTGTCTCTCTCTCCCTCTCTCTTCTTCTCTTCTTCTTTGTCTCTCTTGTTTTTGGTGTCAAAGACAACAATAATAACAACATCAAATGCAATACAACGTCTATATACGACAAACAACACCGATTAGACCTGACAACAAAATGTCTTTGGGTCTATAAATTATGCCAATTTCAAATAAACATAATATTGCATTATCGAAGCCTTAATACACTGCTTAATCGATGCAATATAAAGCTTTAAACGTTTGCTATATTAAGTATAGTTTATGTGTTCTACGAAAGTTCAATTCCATTACAAATTTTTAGTTTATGTTGTACGACTAAAAGGTTCATAGTTTACATATTTGATTAGTTTCTGCAAATGCATTCACATTATTAACATTTACTATTCTATAGTAAATGTGGCAATTCATTTCAAGTAAAGTAAACCCAAACATTATGAAGTTATTATTAGCTTTAAAGCTACACTTAAAATTATAAATGTCTGGGCTCTTTATGATCTAATTATGTAAACAAAAGGCTTTAAATGTTTATGCGATTTTGAAAACGTTGCAAAGTTCTAGGGAATGGAAGTTTATATTGTTTATATGAGATCATATAATGTACATTTTACACAAACTTTATAAACAATTGTAGTTATATATCTAATTACATATCTAATTGGATAAATTAAAGCTTAAGCATGTGTTTATGAAATAGGATTAGGTTTAAGTGGAGTGAAAATACTATAAACAGTATTATTTTTTATTAATAAAAATATATAATGTATATAATAGTAATAATATATAATATTATTTTAATACTAGTTTAGAGTATTTCACGCTAAACTAACCATTGTCATAAGACTAAAGCTAGCATATTCGTACATTTGTAGTTGTTACTTGAAAATTTGCTGCCAATTGGCATGCAACATTTTGATTTTTTTTTTGGTTCGTTTTGCTGCGTGGGTGTTGAACGCGTTGCACGTATGGAACGTTGTAACCACCCACAGTCTTGACGCAGCTGAGGCGGGTGTAAAGGGGGCGTGTAGCACAAAAGAAAAAAAAAAGGAGGAGGAGAAGGAGGAGGAGAGAGAACAGCCACAAGCTACAAGCTTCAAGCCATAGATTTGATTGTCGTTTGCTTTTTGCTGCTGCTTCGTCTGCTGTTCACATGGCGTATGATTGATGGCCCTGCAGCCAGACGCAAAAATATGAAATTAGCCAGCTCCAAGAGTTTACACAGAGTTGTTGCTGTTCCTGTTGTTGTAGTTGTTTTTGTTGTTGTTGCTGCTAGCGAAATAAATTGCGTTTATTGAGAAAATTGGCAGGGAAAATATTTGCACGTTAAATAGAAATTAAGCAACTGTCTGAGCTGCCATAACTTGCAAGTTTTTCCATATCAAGCATCTGCCTAGGTTTTTTTTTCCTGCTTGCTGATGATGATGATGCTTACGATAACAATACGCTGTCATACAGTTTGAGAAGCACTGCAGTCAGCTTGTTATATAGTGAGGAGGCAAGGGGAAAATTGGCATGAACAACTGCAAAAAATGTCGCAGTTTAAAAAATACAGAAAAATATATTTCTACTGCATTTGAAATGTATTTCGATTTCGTGTTCATAATTATAAATGCTCTAAAAATGTACAAGAGTTTGTAGAAGCATACGTGTGTGTGTACAGGTGAGTGTGCGTGTGTGTGTGTTGTTGTTGTTGTTGTTGATGTTGATGTTGTTTTCTGTAGTCTTTGGTCTGTAGGTTTGTTTTTTTACCTGTGTTGAGCTGCATTTGAAACCGGTCTCTGTTCCGATTTGCATACAGTTTTGTTCTTTTTTAATCGGTATTTTTATTTATTTTCATTGATTGCAACAATAACAACAACAACAACAACATATAC
>JBANCZ010003735.1:0-11827 GCA_037040025.1 Sphaerogastrella javana | reverse complement strand
GCAATTCTTCCCTAAGTAAGCTACAAGAGGAACAACAGGAAGCTCGTGAATCGTCATTGCCACTGAAACAGCGTGTGCAGTGTAGGGCGATATATGTAAGTGGAAACATATATCTTCAATATAACACATGGGTTATTGGTATATTGTTAATTCAATAGATTTAAATTCATCAATATACAGGTTCCTTTTGTGGAACGCCACCTGTACATACATATATATCATATATACCGCTAGTGATTTGTTTACACCGATTCTCCATGCCTTGCACCTTTCCGTTGCTATGGTATCCATATGCTAGATAGTTCATCTGCTCCGCGGCATATGCTCTCTCGCGCTCTGCCAATGTGAATGCTCTTTGATTTAAAAATACATTTCACACTCATTCGTTGGAATCGACGAAAATCTTTCGAGAATTGTATGGCGATTTCAGTAATACAGACGACCTTAGCGGCATTAGACGATTTTTCACCAACGTGCAAACGTTTGCCATATAACCCGCTCTAGATATAATATAGATATAATATAAAAGTGAAACCGCAAACTGCAAAAATTGCCGCGTTTTTGCTACTTGTGCTAGGGCTAATCTTTATTTGTTGTTGCTTTAAGGATTTGCTGCAACGTGCAACCGGAACCAGTTTACAACAACAGCAACAGCAAGTGGAGAAGCTGCTGCAACTGGACAGTGTCGATCCCACAGGTAAGTGAATAAATGTGCATATATATAGAAACTATAGTAAAATATGTTCTATTATATATATATACGCACCTGGGGCCCAACACTTGGACATATGCCTACCTTCAAGTATGCGCTAGTTCATGGTCTAAATTTAGCAGAGCGCACAAAAATAAACGCCCACGGAGTGCGCACATTGATCACTCACATGGGCAATTGGCCAGTTTCTGGTTGCACGTCATTGTATACACTAAACAGTAAATATTATATTCTATATTACTTGCAGAACAACTGCAGGAGCAACAGCAACGATATTGCTTTCCCGTGCGTCCGGTGCAGCGTGTACAACATCAGCAACAATTATCATCGTTGCCTCCATCAGCATCAACAACATCATCATCATCATCATCAGCAGCAGCAGCATCAGCCGTACTGCGTCAGCGGCAGCCAAATATAGCCAATGCCACTGTAGGTGTCGTCACACCGCACACAACCAACGGCAACGAGGAACAGCCTATCGGCAGCAACAATAATAATTTAAGATATTCACCGGCGTTACTATCGCTAGTCCAACGCATTTTTGGCGGAGCATACCAACCGACGGGTTCACAAATTGAAATCTTGCGCTCGATATTGGGCTTTGATGAGAATTGGAATAATAACATTCAAGCAAGTTTGAGCAGTGAATTTGGAGAGGTGAGACAACATGAAATGTATTTAGATGCATCTGAACATTAAAACCCTTGGAATATTTGTAGAATTTGGACAATATGGTGCATGAAATCAATCCGAATGCCAGTGACAAGGATGAGGGCATTGTCAATTCGACCAGTCTGGAAGACGTTGCTTTGAGCGAGGTATGCATACTTTCGCAGAATCTGGCATAATTGAAATATATATTTTTTGTATTTTATAGTTGAGCGACAATCGCGCCCAGTCGATACAATCATTACACAGTGCTATGGAAACACCCACACCGGATACAACGCCCACGTTTGATGAGCTTCAGCAGCGTTTGGATGCGTCCAATCGAAATATGCAGAATATACAAGATGAACAGCAGAAGCTATTGCAAATACAGAACATGGCTAAAACGCATCTGAACGAAATGGAACGATTGCGTCAGCAGGCTGGGCGATTGCCCCACACCAACAATGGAGGTGATGCACCAAACTATGAAACTGTCCAGCAGGTACAAAATGATATGGCCTCATTAGTGGGACGCATGAAGAATCTGACGGCATTTATACACAATCAGAACGAGCTGAGCAATGTGCTGGGTGACGATGGCCCCGAAATATTGGCCGAACAGCAGGCACTGCAGGAGAAATTGGAATCGTTGCGTGCCCAGCGTCAGGATATGTCTGAATTGGTGCAGGAGCTAAACAGCATCAATCGCACAGCCAGAGAGGCGGCAAATGTCTTACGTGCTAGCAGTCGGGACTCTGATGCAGATGAAGCATCACCACCACCGCAACCAAAACAGCAGCAGCAGCAGCAGTTGCAGCAGGAGAATGCTAAATCTACCAATGAGCGTGTCGTGCCCGTTGAATATCATCGCAAGGTGCCCATTTTACGCCAGGAGGCAGCCACTGCAGCACAGCGTGCCGCGCATGCACAGGCCATGATTGTTCAGAAGACGGCAGATATCGATGCACTCAAGGCTCAAATGGCACGTCTAAAAAGCATGCTGAACACCGTAAACCAAATTGAGGAGAGCACCCCCAGCGTTGGAGCAACACTTGAGCGTACTGAGCTTCATCCAGAGATAGCACAGCGTGTCAGTGCACTCAATGAAGTAACTTCGGATCTACGCGAAGAAGCCATGGCACTGCAAAAAGAACGCGATCGCATTTTGGCGCTGAAAGCAGAGATTGAACGCCGCAAGCTGCAAGCGGCTGCTGCCGTCCAACTTGGAGAAGAGGCACTGCAGCGCAGCAGCTTGACGCCGACACCAACACCAGGCAGGCAACGTGCGATGGAGCAAGACGAAGAAGAAGAGGAGCTGGAAAAGGCGTCAACCTCGCATCAGATGGCACAGTCGGTTCGTGCCAACGATTGCGCTTGTTGTGAGCGGGCGGAGCATAAGTACGGCCAGAAGCAGCGCAAGTATGACTCGCAATTGGGTAACATGAACAATGCGAACAACCACAGCTGCAGCAGCAACAATAATAGCAATAACAATAACAACAACACCACATCGGAGGCAGATGATGAGGGCAACGACGACACCGATAGCGACAGATACTTTGCACATGCGCGCACTTCATCGTCCGCCACGCTGAAGCATGCTCAATCCTCGAACACCGTGGTAGATCAACAACAATACCATCAACAAAAGAAAGATCAACAACAGCAACAGCAGCAACAGAGACGCTGCCAACACAAACAACATCAAGCACAGCCATCTGTAGCTCCGCACTCGCTCTCAAACAACGAGGACGACATGAATATGACCATTGATAGTCTTTCCCTGGGCAACGATAGCTTACAATCAAGCAGCACCAGATCCCAGATGTATATGCCTTGGAACGCACAGTCGCAATCGCCCTTTGTGCCGGCATCCGGCAATGTTGCAGCAACACCTGTTGCAGGTGGCATCACAGCAACTGCTGCTGGTGCCACTGCTAATCCATCATCGGATGCAGTGCTCATACAGCAATTTATGCAAACCCAACAGATGCTCATCAATTCGGTTTGCCAATGCAATCAGTCGTTGTGGCATCAACAGCGCGAAATCGATAATCTGAATAATCAGGTTCATGTGGTAAGTATTATTGGTCTTTGGCATCTCTCGGGTGACTGACAGTATTTCATATTGCTTACAGCTGCAAGAGCGTTTGAATGCCACCTGTCAGGATCACTCATACAGCTTGCGTTCGGAGTCTGTACCACCGGCCAATTTGCCCGTTGCTGGAGGCATGGCACCCAACAATCTATGCCTGGGCGGCGGCAACACTAATCGTGCCCAGTCAGAGCAGTTGTTCAGCTATGGCGCCAGTCATCAGAGCGCCTTCAGCAATTACCATCGCAGCAGCATGCGCAATAATATCTATGGCGCTGGTGGAGATCATCAGGCACCAACATATTTGAATAATGTGGCACAACCACCCCCATCACAGCAAGCGCCGGCAACGCATTACAACAACGAGATGCCAATGTCGCCGCCCTCGTATCGTGCCAGTCCTGGACCCATATTCATGAATCATCACAACAACACAATCCATCAGAACAACTCTAATCTGAGGACACAGAATCATCATGCCAACAATTTGCATTCGTTGCCCGAGACCAGTGGCCCACCACCGCCGCCGCCCACTCTGAACAATCAGGTGCCACCGGGAAATCGGGCCAACAACTATTGGGATAACTTCCGAAGGTAAAACGCCAGATTTTAAAGTAAATATTCACCACCAGAGAAAATGAGAGTTGGTGTTGGTTTTTGGATCATATTGACACACATACACGGCTTATTGGTTTATATTTTTAAAAAATTAGGCAACAAAGCTGTTAATATCTAGTCTCTGCTCTTTAGAGAAACCAAAAATATATATATATATATAGAGCGAACATACGACCAAAACAGAAAAAACAAAAACACATTTTTAATTTTTTGTTAAATTGATTTTATGAAAGTAAGTAAATGAAATTAAATGTCCATGTGATTCTTGTTCAGTTACAATAATTTATAATAACTAAAAGCTTGTTTTCTTGCGGTACGATAGACAAATATGTTAAAATTATGAAACGAATTTACTAAATTATACGAAATTGTTATTATTTAAGCATTTTATAAATTCATTGTTGGAGAAAGAAGCATGTTTATTATTATTGTTGTTAAACGTACCCAAGAGCTAAATTGTTTCAAATTTCTTACTAAAATATGAATACATTATAAGAGTTGAGTTTTTGTTAATGCCGCTCGCTTTGATTAACCCATTAATACTGTTTGTGCGCCTTGCAGTTACACGCGTCAGAATTTGTTGTCTAACAAGAGCAACGAGGAGCTCAATGTGGAGCATCAGTATCGTCTGTTTCAACGGCAACGCAAGCGCACTACCTACTATCCTCATGCAGCGCGTGGCGGCCTGTTGATGCATCCACAACAGCAACAACCACAACAGCCACAGCAACCACAACAGCCACAGCAACCACAACAGCAACAATCACACCAGCAACCACAACAGGACCATCAACAGCAGCAACATTGTCACTTTTATGACACGACACCATCACAGCAGCAACAGTTGCTCTTGAACAGCAACAACAGCAACAACTTAAACAACAGCAACGGCAGCAACAGTAGGGATTGGCGTGCAAATGCTCCACACGACGGCAATGTGGATGTCGCCGTGGACTTGGATATCGGGGAGACCGTTAATACTGATGCAGCTTTACTCACGGGCGCCAGAAGGCGCAATGATAATCGCCCTTCATATCTCCGGGACAACATTGGTGTGGGCCAGCAAACGCCGAACTTGCTGAACATGAATGTGAATAGTCCGCTTTATCAGCGTAACAAGCTGCCAGCCAAGCCGACGACTTCATCGGTGGCATTGACGCCATCGCAGCAGCGTCATCTGCGCTTCGATTTCGATGTGCCAGCGCAGCACCAATTTATTGACTATAATCCAAATCCAAATCCCAATCCAGTAGTGCCGCAGGATGATGCCTTATTCCATGGCTCAAATCGTGTAGAGGATGCGCGTGCTACACTATCGTCTGGGAGTTTGGCTGCTGACGCCGATAGCAATGCCATGTTGGAGCAAGCAGAGGATACTGCATCGGAAGAACTAAATCGTAATCTGCTGGTTAATGCATTAAAGAGTGACAAATTTACCACGAAGTTCTACGAGTCGATCAAGGAGGATGTCTACAGGCGACTGGAAACACTCTTTGAGCAGCAAGTGTTTTCCCGACAGGCTGATCTTCGTGCCACTGGCGATGCAGCCTATCAGAATCTATCCATGGATAGCCAGCCTGCAGAGCATCAGCAACAGGAACAGCCACAACAACATGTCGAACAGCAACTGCACAATGACGTTCACAGTCTGCGCAAGACACTCAATCAGGCGGGGCAAGCTCCTCAATTGACAAATGGCAATGATGAAGCCACAGAAAGTGGCACAGATACACCACCGGAAGAGGCGCAGGCAGTCAACGATAGGCCTGAGGATGAGGCAAATTTGCCAGTGCAACCTTCACACCCAGTGGGTGCAGCTGCAGTAGCGCCAGATCATACCGAGCCAACGGCAGCTGCTGTTGCGTCTACGCCCTCAGATAACGAAGATGTGAGAAGCCTTTAACTATATTTCATTATATCTTTATGACTCTCATTTTTCCCTTTTTCCGTCTACAGCAAATCATCGAAGTGGTCATTGAAAATGCTGCAACGTCTAAGGCCATTAGCATTGAAGTATCTCCGGATCATGAACTTATCGAATATATTATCAAACGTATACGAAATCAAACGCACAATAATACCATTATAAACGATTCGCTGCTCGTCGAGGTATCCAAGCTGACGGCGAATGTGGCACAAAACTCTGCTGCTAGTTGGACACCGAATGCAGCATCTCCACTTATATCACCTAAGCGCATTTATGCCAAGATTAAGAAAATGGATATGCCACGCCAACGTGATGAGTTCCTGCTTTGGTATCGCCACTATCTGGAACAGCTCTTCGTTGTGGAACAGCCCATAAATGGTTGTGCAGCCAAGACAAATGGCAAAAAGGAGAGCGACGTTGTGACCGAGAGCGATGTGAAGCCAGTTAATCAGCGTGTGCGTGTTCAATCAAATTCGCAGGATTCCAATAATGATGCTGACCTCGCCGAGGCGGATCAGAAGAAAAAGGTGTCGCTAAATGGCGGCGACGCCGAATGTGAAAACAATGAGAATCCTGACGAGGAGGCCAATGGTGGCGGCGGTGCTTCAGCAGAAGCTGCTGAAGACATAGCTAGCCTGGATTAATTTTGTTTTTTTTTTTTGCTTTTCTTACACTTTCATCTACACATTCCCAATTCGTATGAAGTATACCTTAACCATACCATATACAACTAATATACCATACATATACATATATACATACCATATTTATGAGATATCGCCTAACGAAACAAAATTAGTTACTAGCTGCCAATTGCGGTCTGTCTTTATTTAATTTATTTTCACATATTTTATGTTTGGCTCAATTTTTAAGTGTGAAGCTTATATGCAATATAACAATATATTAATACAAATATTTCATATTGAATGTGATCTATGCACGGACTACTTTTTTGATACTAACTTTTCCAGATTTATCCTTTTTATGGCGATATGTGTGGATATACTATAGTATATAGTTCTTGAAATCAAAGCGTATTTAAATCAGATTTTGTTTATTTGGTTTTTATTATATTTTACCTGAATAGAATGTACTATATATTCTATTTAAAGAACAGATCCAAAGATTACTAGTTAATAAGGTTTGTAATTGCTTATAAATCTATCAATAGTTCGCTTGGAAATTCCTGAGTTTAGAAACCAATTAGTATAACAATGATCAAGAAATTACTCTTTAGAAATAGTTGAGGTACTTGTAAGCTGTTCCAGCATGCGATAGTAACAATAGCGACTATCGTACTCCATGTCATACCAGAAGTTCACTGCAATGCATTTGTGACTCTGCTGGACGTGATGGAACCAATAGTTGGGCAGGTAGAGTATATCGCCAGCGTGTACACGTACACGCAGTGGACGTGCTCTCGCATACTGCGGATAGGTGGCCAGATCAGGTGCCAGCGGATCAATGCTAACCCATTCCGTGTGTTGCTGCATTTCATCCGCTTCCAGCAGGGGTTCTATGTAAAACTGTCCACATGGTTTGCGATGATAAACACCAGTGGGATAGCTGCGACGTGGCACGCAGCATAGTTGATGCGGTGGAAGAAGAATGAAATCTTTGTAGCCGGATATAACGCAATATAGATTCTCATACGGATCCTTGTGCATAGATGTGATGGCACGTGCATCTCCCAGCCAAAAGTTAACTGCATCGGGTGGTTTGTTAAAGCATTGTTGAGCAAAATTCAAATCTGCCGGCATTATGTCCTCGGCAAGCTCCGGAAAATCCAGACTGAAATTAGAATTCTGCTTCTGTATGTAGTGCACTGCGCCCATGGGATCATCCAAATGCTGCAGTAACTCCGACAGCGGCATTTGTGTTTCATACGGCAGCACGAAATACTCTTCACCATTCTGACTGGCCAGCCCATCCGCATAACCATTTGGTGTGACAGCAACATCCACAGTTTTGTCGTCTAGTGTAGACAGCAAATAATCTGGTGTCCATTTGCTAACTGCCGGCCAATGGGCCACTCCTTGGCGTATGACGACGGGTGCATTTTTGGCATAATAGTCACGTGCAAACTCCAAGGCACTGGGCAGCGCCTGCAGCTCTGTTATTTGTCCACCGATGCATAGCTCCTCGGCTTCCTGGAGCAGCACTTTAACAGCCGACTCAATTTGGGCTTGAGACATGCCGGTGCCATGCGCTTGCACATCGATTCAAATATCGATAGCTTAAAATGGGATCTATCGATGTGAGAAACCATGTAGCTATCGATAATCTCTACTCAAACCCCGATATGTTCTTAGTACTCTACACAGCTGTTTTTTGAAGCATACGGCAGAAGAACATGTTGCGCTTGTAAAATCAAATTGGAAACTATTAGTGTTTTATAAAAATCAACAAATTCACATTGGCAAGATGGAGCAGGGTGAGGAGCAGGAGTTCAACTGCATCGACGAGGCCAATGCCATAATCAACGATGTGAAGGCGCATGTGGCCGAAATCGCAATCTCTTCCAAGCTGGCCAGCAGTGCCACGCAGATCTATCTGAATATACGGACCATTGAGAGTGCCACCTGCTGTGTGGAAGTGACCAATCGTGGCTTTAAGATAGTTTCATCTCAGTACGATACCATTGATGAGGATGCAGCTCTAAAGGCAGCTCTGGGCATGACCGATAATGAGCAGGAGGAGGAGATATTCGAGACGCCGTATGCATTGCTTGACAAGATTAGTCCCCGCTACGTTGAATCCTTTGGCAATCAGCTGTGCCAGCAGCTGCGCCAACTGCAGCAAATGCGCACCGAATTCCTAGAAGAAGACGAGGAGGAGGAGGAAGATGAAGATGAACAGAGTGCAGACGGAAAATAAACGAAGATACAGAGTGGGAAGGGACTACGACAACTTCAACCTGAGGCTGTACTCACTAAACACAAGAATTTTAATGTTAGTTTATTTATATGTATGCTTATATATTTAATGTACTCGTGACCATGAAAGTATTTTGGACTTGTAGCAGACCCAAGAAACAAATTCAATTATACCACTTTAGACTTTTAGGCGTTTCAAGAATAAAGATTGTGATTGTAATTCCAAATCCGTCAATTTGCGTACTGTTGGTCCCAACTGCTCCACATGATCCTCATAGCCAGTGCCCATATTGATATTCTTCTGGCCATACACCACCTTGCCATCGAAATCATTTACTGGCACATCCATCGACTTGTCCACCTGCTGTATGGTTATATTCAAATGATCCTCCACCTCGGCCAGCAAATTGGGCTCATTATACCAAATGCAGCAGCCCCTCACATCAGTCAAGTTGGTATTATGACAGTTGCGACCGCGTGTCTTGCACCACTCGCCGTGATACCATACTTTTTCAGGGACTGTGGCCACCAAGCTAATGGCCAGACCCATACGCTCAGCGCGTCCCACACGGCCAATGCGATGCACATAGTTGGATTTATCATCAGGCAGGGTTACGTTAATCACTGCAAAGGGAAATATACATTAAAATATAGACGAATTATTTGGAATTCTGGGAATATCTTACTGAATGGCAACCCTGTGATATCCAGACCACGTGCAGCGACATCCGTGCAGATCAGAAACTTGACGCGCTGCTGCTTGAACATCTCGAGATTCTGTTTGCGCTCCTGCGGCTTGCGATCGCCATGCAGGCAGACGCAGGAATAACGCTGTCCGCCACGCTGTCGCAGATACTGCTCCAGATTATCACAGTCCTGTTTGGTGCGACAGAAGATAATTGCACGATCCATATCATGCTGCTCAATGGCCTGTATGCAGTACTCCCCCTTGAGTAGCTTAACAGCCTGCGATTGGGTTTCGGGTGAATTGTTTGTGGGGTACACATTGTCATGATCGTGCACACCATCGGTGCGTAGAGACTGCCGCAATTGCTTCCAGCTGCTGTCAGTTTGTGGATCCACCATGCACACCACATGATGCACTGTCTCCGGTACAGCGTCTTCTCCTTTTAGATCCACCCAAGTGGGAAAGTGCATCAAACGTTCAGCCATTTTCTTAACCTCAAAGGCGTGCAATGTGGCAGAGCAAACAATCATCTGCAGACGGGTGCCATCGCTAGTTATCTTGGGTATTTGCTTGTGAAGACGTTCAATGAGGTCCGTGTAGCCCTGTTTAAGCAATGCATCCGCCTCATCCAGTACAAAGAAGCGACAATGCGTTAGCTGCACGTAGCCACTGTTAATCAGTTCCTCCAGACGACCGGGTGTGCCCACCACAATGTGTATGCCCTGCTGTAGTTGGGCCTTTTGCTCCTCGAGACGCACGCCACCAATCAGCAGAAGCGGCCGCACCACAGGATCGCTCAAATGCAGCTTCAACTTCTCGATTTGGTTGAAGGTTTGTTCAGCCAATTCGCGGCTGGGTTCAATAATGATGGCCTGTGGTGCATTGGGAGCAGGCTTAGCGGCAGCTGCACTTGTCGTACTGCTGGCTAAGGGATTGGGTGCACTGTGATCGGCACCAGCCATGCAGACGCCAACAAAACCATTATTCGGCGGATATTTGAATTCAGTCTTACCAAAGTTGAACAACATCTCGGCATTTTTAAGCACAACAGCTGGATAGAAGGTATCGTTGCGTAGATTATCGGGTATTTTAAATGCCACGCCCAAGTTGACACCATTTTTGGTAAAGCTTATCTCCATGCGCTGCATATCCAGCAGACATCCCACTATATCTGCCTTGCCGAAAGCATCGCCATAATCATCGAACTGACGGTTATTCGACTTTTTGCCAGTGCCACCAAAACCAAAGCCATAGCGACATGTGCCCAAATCCAAATTGGCCATCTGCGTGGACCAGCCCACGCGACACAGACCCTCATCGGTGACCGTGGCCTCGTAATAGAACTTTGCCTTGCCAAAGACACCAGTAGTGGCGCGACATCCATGCCATTCCTTGAACTCACGCGACTGACAACGCAAGCCATCCGGAGTCACAGCCAAGGCGTTCGTACGATCAAAGAAGGACATTGTCCACGGTGCAGCAGCTGCGCCCCCAGCCTGCCTACCCTTGCCACCAGACTTACCCTCCTGCAGATCACGTATGGTTTCCCAAACAATCTGCAGTATGGGCAAACAGAAGGCACCTGTCTTGCCAGAGCCCGTTTCGGCGGCCATTAAGACATCACCACCGCCTAGTATCAATGGTATGGCCTCTGCCTGTACATCCGTTGGCAAGCTGTAAGCAATGTACATTGCAATGCAAAGGAGTTCGCATAATTAAAATCATTTTTCTTTGAACTTACGTCCAGTCCAATTCATCAGTTGCCTTGCCTAGTTCGGGAAGCACACCAAACTCTGCAAATGGTTTTAGTTTATAATTAAATGTGCAATAATTGTAAATGTTTATTAGTTGCTTGCATTACCTTCGAAAGCAGTCATCTCTTTTTAATATTTGCTAATGCCTTCAATTATTCGAGCACTTTTCCTTGCCGGCTGCAAATGTAATCAAAGCAAGTGCAATATCGCTTGTACTCAATTCAGCGCAGTACGCTGTTAAAATGTGACGACAAAGGGCAGGCTGGCTTAAATATACTAAGTAAAATATATATAAATACTATGTTAAAATCAGCAATGAATTAAACTCGAAATATTTATATCTATTTAATATGTTTTTATAATATATATTAACATTTATTATGTTACAAAGATACTCTACGATAACATTTTGCATGTATGTATTTAGCATGAGCTGCATACCAGACGCCAATGTTGCCAACTACTTGTTTGCTTTCAGTGGTGTACAGTGCGCACGTGCAAACAGC
>JBANCZ010003734.1:0-11830 GCA_037040025.1 Sphaerogastrella javana | reverse complement strand
CATACGAGGTACTTCGCCCCTTTATAACCTTAGTTTCTGTTAATTCAGCACTATGTGGGGTTTCGTATACCCCGTATGCAGGGCACTGTAGACGATTTTGGCGATTCTGGCGGTTTTCCGGCGGTTTTTTGGCGATTCTGGCCGTTTTTTGGCGTGTGATGACTGGCTGCGATTGGTACGTACGTGCTACAGCGCCACAGCGCTTGAAATTTGTATGAAACCGCTTGTGTGACGGGGGGCTTGTATACTTTCGAAAGCGCGTCTGATCTGGTCCGGTCGAAAACGGCCAAATTCGGACGGGGGAGGGGGGAATTTTCGGCTCAATCGGCTGCGCATCCCTTCCTGATCGAGAATATATATGCTTTGTGGGGTCTGCCACGCCCCCTTCTGACTCTTTTCTTCGCTTCTTTTTTGGCCACCAAGAAATTTCGAGGTTGCTCTGAGAGTATGCTGCAGCTGCAAGTACACCTATCCCCGTTCTACACGGTAAAAACAAAATTTTTACATGGAAAAATCGTGTAAAACGAACGATTCATTCGCGTTTCCTGCATTTTTTACCATTTGAATTTGTTTAGCGCGGTCGCAGCATGAAGGAGACATACTCGCCCGAGTATATAATGAGAGCAGGAGTCCCACAGGGTAGTGTCCTTGGACCACTACTCTACTCCCCCTTTACGGCAGATACACCGAGCCCCAGCAGCCAACATATGGCAGACCACAACAAGGCTATACGCAGATGACATCGCCGTTATCTACAACTGCAGTAGTCGTCTGGAAGCAGCTAATGGACTTCAGGGGTGTCTCGATGTTCTTGCAGCCTGGTGCAAACAGTGGAACTTGATGATTGACCCGCTAAAAACAACAAACCCCTGTTTCACACTCAAAACGCGAATCTCGAGTACCCCTTGAATCAAGCTGGAAGCAGTTACACAGGAGCAGCCGTCGCCATCCAAATACCTTGGTATCACCCTGGACAAGCGAATTTCTTTTGGGCAACATCTTAAAGCCACAACCAAAAATGTTAGCTTAGACTACAGCTACATACTAAGATGGCTCATTACTAGAAAAAGAAGTTTATCACTGAGATGCAAAACGGCTGTATATGCGCATTGCGTTGCTCCAATATGGTTGTGAGGAGTGCAGACATGGGGGATCACAGCCAAATCCAACAACAAGTGTATCCAGGTCCTACGGAACCGTCTACTATGGCAAATGACAAACAGTCCCTGGTTTGTGCGTGGTACCACACTCCATACCTCAATTTGCATACAGTTGAGGAACAAATTGGAATGCACGCCAGCCGATAGATACAGCTAGAGACTGCTGAGGCACCACAGCCGACTCGCAAGACGATTAATACCCGCTCGGCCTCTAAGACGACTTAAGCCGCAAGGGGTTGCCAAGACCATGGGACGTTACAAAATTGCGATATATTTCTAGTGATATATTTAAAAAAAAAAAGTTTGTAAATCAAATACGGCCATGTGTCCCTCTGCCCAAGGAAAAGGAGCATGCATAATGCACGACAGAAATGTCGTTAAGAACACTTGTGACGTCACACGCGAAACATATGAAAAGTTGCAGTTGACCCTGAGCCAAGCAATGCAATGCAACGGGACTGCAACATGTTTATTTTGTTGCATTCGTTGTTGTTTTTGCCTTTTTTAGATGCGTTAAGCAGGCTCGTCTATATGCTTATCTCAATGTAGAGCTTGCATCAGTTTTAATAACATTTTTAACTACGGGCGTCACTTTCGAAATTCTTGCTTGCTCAAGCGACACCAACAAAGCAGAAGGTAAAAAGCAAAAGCAAAAGCTGACATTGCCCGGGAAGCGTCACAGTTTTTTGTATATCGTATGGTATTCTGGGCTGCTGCTGCTCTCACCTATGCCCATCCAAATATTTGCGTAGAACAATATGGTGACACACTTTCCACACACAGCAAACAGCAAACAGCAAACAGAGTGAATATTATGGATATGGATTCATAGACATGAATTATTCGAATCATATGCGCGCTTTATTTTTCATGCAGCTGCACGAATTCGACAAAATTTTGTTGTTTTACCAAGTGCGGATGCTGTGAAAGGCAATAGCGTCACATGAGCCACACCATGAGAATGAGCTGTAATTAATCTTGGCTTGTGTCGAAGATTTTCTCTAATTGTTTACACAATGATTTAGGCAAAATTCCAAATTAGCTTTTTTTCTTTGAGTGCACTTTACAATGTCATTAACTGGGATTCACTATTAGACATTACATGATACTATATGCTATATACTATATACATCTTTAGTTTTCAATTGCACAATTTGTGATACTTGTTGTATCCTTGAATTCGTATGATGAGTGTGGAGAGACGACTGTGGAGAGAAGAGTGTGAATTATAGTGTAAGCTATGCCGGACGTATAGAGCGAATTGTGCTCGCTCGCAGTTCAGGGCCAGGCAAGCCCTTAAAAGGCAGCGACTAACTAATTGTACGCGTCTATAGCTCAAAAAGCGGAGCAGAGCTAGCTTTAATCTTGGTCAAGAATACGCCGTAGATGTAGCTATAGCTATAGCTGCAGTTTTTTTTTTGTTGACTCTTTTGCCTTTTGCTGCTTTGGTTTTCGGTGTTATACATACAAATTACCAAATAGGAATATGAAACAGAAATAAAAATAAATTTTTGCATAATTTATGCGTGACTTGTTGTGTCGTTGAGTTCAAAAAAATTTTGGTACCGCCTCCCCCTGCCAGAAGAAACAGCTGGGGATAAGTTAAAGTGTTGGCTGCGTTTAGCTGTTAGGATGAAGCTTCATGCCTCTCTCCCAACATCAGCAGCAGCAGCAGCAACAACGGCAGCTGCAAGCGAGCGACGCGTCGAGACGAACCGATGCGGCACGTATAGAAAAAAAGAGCAATTTGACGCTTAAGCGCACCGTTGGCCAGCCACAGACTCAGTTCGACGGCGACAGTCAAACGTGAAGCACGAATACGAATTTTCGAGGTACGCGACGCCGTACAAATTGTTGCCAAACCGTCGAGTAAGAAGAAGAAGAAACAGAAGCCGAAGCAAAACTGCGCCTAGCGCAAACGAAAAACTCAAGCGACAAACTTGAACTTGCCCAGTGCAGTGCAGTGCATAAGCCTGAATTTGAAACATACATACGCCTATAGATAAAATATATATATATATATATAAATAAAGTGTGCATATGTGCCAAATTACATATCGATAAACGGTAATCGCTAAACGTGCAACGGTACACGCTCCGTCGTTGTCATTGAACGCATATAGGAAATATTTAGACACTTCATTTTTCGCTTTTACACTTTTCGCTTAATGGTTTTTCGGTTGTTTTCGTTTATTTTTGTTATTTTTTACGCGCATCCCAACATACCCAGCGTATCGTAGAGTTAGTTGAGTCATAAATCCCAAATAGCTCTCGATGTTTTTTGTGTCGAATTCGATTTCATTTGTACGCCATTTGCTACACACTCCGTGTAATGTTTGTTCGTGTTGTCGCAGTATTTGCAATTGGTTTTAGCTCTTTTGTCATAGTTTTATCTGTACGGATCGCGCACATTAGTTCCGTTTTTTTAACACTCTAAACAGCCGGCACTGTTATATAAGCAGCAGGAGGACAGGGGGGGTTTAAGCGAAATTTTTGGCCTAAAGTTTCAATTTGCAGACATGCATAAATTAAACGCTTCGCTAACTGGCAAAATGCCCACAAAAACAAAACGAAAAATAAATTCGCTCACTCACGTTATCAACGCAGCAGCAAAAGGCCTATTGCTCTCTCTGTCTCTCACTCTTTCTCTAGCGCTCTTTCTTTCTTCTTGACTCTCACTCTTTTTACAGCTGGCTGCAGCTTTTTTCGCAGCTTATTTTTTGCCTTTGTTGCTGTTGCTGTTGCTGTGGCTGCTGCTTCAGCTCTTCAACATGTTTGACTTATTTATTTATTTTTTTTTTCTTGTGTTCAATATTTACCTTTTTTGTTTTGATCGCTGCTTACGTAACATATTGCATAGCGCTCTCTCGGCGCTCAGCTGCCTGTCTGACCGAGTTTTATCAGCCAGCTCCCGCTTTAGCGTTCCAGTGCGTCCCCAAAAACACACACATTATCTCTCTCTCTCTTTCTTTCTCATACTCTCTCTTCCTCTCCCTCTCTCTCTATCCATTCATCTCTTTTACGCATAACAAGCTGTCGCTTTCAGCTTCTCTACTTGTTTATTTGCTCTGCTTTTTCGGCTCAGCTGCTCGCATTTTCTCATGCTCTGCTCTGTTTCTATTGCGCTCTCTTTACAAACTCCATCTACAATGTACATATAAATCTCCCACTCCTTTTATAACATACTATATAGCGATATATACACCTAATCTTATTGCAAAATAATTGCATTCTGCATCCGATTCGTGTTTATGGCTGGCAATTTAGATGCATTATTGCCCAAGTTAATTTGCATGCGATTATGTTTTGCCGACCGCATAAATTATGCCGACTCATAGGTCTATATAATGCATACATTCAGTATTTATGAATATGAATATTTATACGTGCATATATGAATTCATATTTATTGATAGACACAGCTGATCGGTCATTTTCTCTCTCTCTCTCTGTATTTCCGTTCATGCTCTCTGGGTCTCTGTGGCTTTGAGCAGCTTGCAACTGGCCAAACAACTTTCCATGAAAGTGCAAGTGTTTCCTTAGCATTGCCGAGCTACCAATAGCCACAGTAATAGGCCACAATCAGCGACTGTCTATCGTCTACGGCAATGTCGTCGCACTTGAGGCCGTCAAGCGTTTGGCGCCTTGCCTTAAGTAGGAAGTGGGTTACTGGTTTGCTGACACCTCAGCTCGTTCTCTCCATCTCACTCTGTTTTCCTCTCTTTCTTTCTCTCTCTCTCTCTCCCTGTCACTTTTCGTCTCTCTTTTTTTTTCTTTCTCTCTACCTCCTCATCGACTCTTCCTTATTCCTTTTCTCTCGCTCCGTTATGCATTGTGAGCTGAAGCGTTTGTGGCCTGTCATCTGCTTGGCATTAAGCAGTGGGCGTGGCAGTGCCGCAGTAACAGCTTATTGTTATTACTGTGTATTTAATGCTTGAGCTATTATTATCATGCAGCAGCGATACTAAATTCAATAGCGTCTCATTGCTGTACTAAAGTTGTTAATTCGAAACAAGTTTCGATTGCCCAAGACGACGTCAAATGCCAAAAACAAAAAATAAATTGTTACTAGTCAAAGAATCATAATAAACTTGGCCAATCGAGGAAGTAGGCCAAATACTAACTGTTGATTAGCATAGCTTGAACTTAATTAGAACATTGCTAAATGCGATACATATCTGAGTGTTATCAATATATATAAATTAACCTTCTGCATTTTGTTTTCCGCATTTAATTATGGATTTTTCCGCTGCGGCGCAAGTCAATGAAACGCTGTCATTGGGCTGTTATAATGTAAAAATCAGACAATAATACACACATACAGACACGCTAGTGACTATAACGACACCTTATGCATAGCTAATTAATCATACGCCCAGTGAGCATGCAAATATTTGGACGCAGCCTTATCGATGCTGCCAAGTGCGCGCACAATGACCTCAAACTGACAGCAAGAGCAAAGCAACAACAACATCATCAACAACAACAACAACAACAACAACATCAACAACAACTAATTGAATAATGTCTGTATTAGTGGCCAACTAAATATACAACAATAACAATGACTACGACAGTCGACGGCCGGCAAAAGTCAACAAATGCGAATATAATATCAGCAAATTAAATGTAAGACAAATACTACCCTACTCACCGGAAAAGCAACTCGAGTGGTTTGCAGTGGTTCAAGCTCAGCTCAGCTTAGCTCAGTTTCTGCTCAGCTCAATTTCTGCAGCTGTTGCTCAGCTAGTACAATTGCTGCTGTTGTTGTTGTTTCTGCTGCTGCTGCTGCTGCTGTTGGTGGTGCTGCTGCTCATAGTGTTGACATTCGAGGCTTGGCCCTGACCAAGAAGTAGTCTGAGCAGCGACGTCTTGCTGTGAGTTCAGTTCAGTTTGCTACGCTACGGTTTTTAGTATTTCGTTTTTAGTGTGTAGAGCTGTGTTTCTATTTCATTTACTCTTGATTTGTGCCGTTGTGAGTTGTGTGTGTGCGTGTGTGTGAGTGTGTGTGAGTGTGTGTGAGTGTGTGTGCTTGTGTGTGCTTGTGTGTTCGCAAACACATTACGCGCGTTCGTTCAAAGACTTCAATCGACTGATGCACTATTCGCTTCTATTTGCTTAGTCGCAGTCCAAGAGCAAACTTCAACTTCAACTTCAACTTCAACTCCAGCTTAAATATGTTGCCCAAAAGACGCGCGTGCTCCCTTCCGCTGCCGTCGCTCCTGCTGCTACTCATCGCGCTCCAGCTCTGTCCTGAGACAGCTTCCATTGCCATAGCGCCGTCAACATTTGGCACGGCTATAGCACGAGCTGGTAAGCTGTCCAACACACTAAAGGTAAGCTCCAAGAAAATATATAGTTCACATAATATAGGTATGTGAGTATGTGTGTGAGTATCTGTGTTTATGTGTGCGCGTGTGTGTGTGTAGTAGTTAAACAAAGAAGCAGCCACACAATTGGCAGCACACGAAGCGTGCCAGAGCTAAAAATTTGCTTACAACGCTTTTGGCTTGAAATCAAAGCCACAGCGTCTCTCTCTCTCTCTCACTCTCACTCTCACTCTCACTGACTGTCATTGTCTGTATGTCTGTCTTTATGTATGTCTGTTTAACTGTTTCTGCGTCTGCTTGTCTGTCTGTGCAAGTGCGGCGTGTGGCTTTTTGACAGCATGTCGCAAAATTTTGTTGCTCTTGCTGCTGCTGCTGCTATCCCAAAGGTAATACACTTGAGCTACCTGAGTAGCTCAAATGAACCTTTGGCTATTGTTTTTGACTATTGTCTTTGGCGGCATTTTTGGCCATTTTTTTTGTCCGAGTCCGGGAGTATGTGTAAGAGTTATCGCCTTTGTGGTTGAGTGCCAAACACGCTTCAAAGCGACTGCATTTACAGGTGGCTGTTAATGGATTTTATGGCTGTGTGGATGGGTGCATATATTATAAATTTTAGATAGATGTATGTACTATAGTGCAAATCAGTTTCAGGTATTCTCAATTTGCCATTGCCGTGGTTTATGAGCCGCAGCACTAGCATTAGTTACTGCAAACATACAAACATATGAACATATTCATTTGTTCAATTGATTTTTGGCCCTGGCTCTTCAGAATCTGTGGCCATAAGCGCGTGAATGACAACAGATAAACTGAGCACAATCAAGCTCAATTGGAATTTGGTCTTGGTTTACATTATCAATGCCAAATGGTAACCAAACAATAATTATAATTGACGTACACAAATGATGATGATGTTGATAATGCCAATACAAATATTTGATTTTACAACTGCGATAAATTGTGTGTAAACATTTTGAACGGATCGCTTTATTAAGTTAGAATATACCATACTATTTTTGCAACTTGTAGGTTTTACATTTTGCCAGAGCCCAATATTCAATTGCAACTTTGCCACAGATTTTCTGTTTTGTAATTGAAGACTTGAGTCAGGTGAGCTGGAAGACTTTCTATCCCATATATGTTGATTATGTATTTAACTTTTATGCGTCTTTAGTAATTTATGTACAAAATATTGTATATATTTTCAAACCAAGTAATTAAAGAAACAGTACAGATAAATATTCTAATTATTAGAAGAGGTAATCGTGTATTTAATAAAGAAATTAACATTATATTTTTATACATTGAACATTTCAGTATAATCATTTTTGTATATACCAAGGCCTTGAATATATTTTTTTGCAATTCAAATAGATTTAGTATAGTGTTCTGGATTGACATCATGTTTCGGAGAAGTTTCTATTGTTGGGGTTCTGTCCTGGACGTACTTTATTTTGCTTACTGATTTGGGGATATTTTTTATTTTGTGGCGGGATTTTCTTTTTTTGTGCCTTTGAATTTGGTATGCCTTTCTGGTTTTCAGCCAACTTGGCTTCGAAAGCAGATCGTTCGCGGTTGAACTCGATTTTTCGTGCTAGTGCAAGAGCTGAAAGTAAATCCTTGGGTTTTGCCGAAAAAACGGCATTAATCAAGTTGCGCCTTAATCCCGAAATAAAAATTCTTAGCGCGTATCTTCGATATTTTTTACACAAGGCCTTTACCACTCTTGATTCATAAGTCAGATTTATTTTGTTTATCATTTGTGCAAGCTTCATTTGTACCTCTTCATAATATTGATCTAGATTCAATCCACCCTGCTTAACTTCGCTTAATTCCTGTTCAATTACTTTAATCGATCGATTATCACAGAACGCGGAATCGAGGTGACTAATTATTTCATCGAAGTTTAGCGCAACATTATATGATTCTAGTAGCGCATCTGCTGTGCCCCGGATTTTATTTCTAATAATTATCATAGCGTGGTTGTGGCGTGGGCTACCATTATACGGTCGAAATATGCCATATGTTTCTACGGCAGCTCGCCTCCATGAGGCATATGCGTTCCGTGTGCCTGAGAACTCTGGCAGGCACATCACCGCATCTAATGGCTCATCGCATTGTACGTGAGTCCCAATTTCAATACACTGATCTGGCTTGACATCAATAGCCAGTGCATTCGATTGAGTTTCTTGTATTGCCGTTGATAATGCGGCAAATTTCTCTTCCAATGTTTGTATTCTTTCATGTAGATTTTTTAATGTCTGCTCATTTGCAGCCAATGCGTTGTTTGCTAAATCGAGCTGTTCAGTATACCAATTTTTTTGTCTTGGCGGGTTTGAGTGCATAAATGCTGGCTTTTTAAAAGCTATTACGAAATCAGTTCCCGATTCCTCGTTAGTATAAAACTTTGCTCTAACCGGCATGAATGAAGACATAATGGTACCTTTGTTATTATCCACCAACTGTCGTTGACAATGACAATTTCGCTCTGTCGCTTCTTTTGTTGTAGTGCTTCCGGCTGGTCAAAATTTCGCAGTTTTCGCTTGTTGCTTTATACTGTAATGCTTGTAATTAGTTTTCATTTACTAGATTCTTATGAACGAGATATGATTTTTGTATATTACCAGCTGGCAGAAGGATGTGCTCGATTTTCAAACAAATTACGACCCAAATTTTTCGCTTTCGGATTCCGAGATGTACTTTTATTCTCAATTGGTTAAAATATCGTAGGTTTCGCTTGCTGCTTTATGTTGTAACGCCTGTAATTAGTTTTCATTTAGAAGATTCTTATGAACGTTGTATAAATATGATTTTTGTATATTACTAACTGGTAGAATGATGTGCTCGATTTATAAACAAACTTAACACAATTGTTCACTTTGGTATTCTGAAATGAACTGCCCTTTATTGTCAACTGCTGTGAGCTCATTCGATTGAACTAATCCAGGGCCTACTAGATTAAAATGTTTTCTTGCTAACTTGCCTATATTAAATGTATTTGATATGCGTATGAGAGCTAAAATTAACAACTAGATTTATACTACTAACACCTCCAAAAACTAAACAATAAGCTAGAAATTATGTACTTAATATAATTAAATAATAATTAAATAAATCCCCTTAATTACATTGCATATGTTTCCGTTCCGCTGCCTCTGTGATAACATTGAAAGATATAAATTTTATTTCGAATGCAACCAACAAGTTAACAAGTGAAACAACCAAAACAACAACAATAACAACAGCAACAACCGAAGCTAACAAAATCAACAACTATAATGATAATGTCTGCTCTTTGCCATGGCGTGTAAAATATAAATAAATCAAGCATGTGCGACTAGCAGATGCCCTGTGCAGATTGCAGTTGCAATGACTAGCGAAAACACCTTCTATTTGCATGACTACCATTAATAATTCTGTCGAAGAATTATATCTATATAGTCTATATTGGATCGCATAGCTGTAACGTGCATTTGCACAATTTTATGATGTGACTTTTAATTAGTGCAGGGTATAAAGTCGTTAACGTTTACAAGCCAGCAAATAAAACCGAAATTTTGTGTTCAAAATGAAAAAAAAAAAAAACAGCTACAAGTGCAACCAAGGCACACACATAAAAAATAGCAACAAAATACACACAGACTTCAATTATATTTAAGGCAAATACTGAAGCTCGGCTCAAAAGCCTTTAGACTGCGGCCGCGAGTGCAACAAGCGCGCAAAACTCTGCTCGCTGGTCAAGTTTGTGTGCGAGTGTGTGTGTGTGTGTGTGAGTGTGAGTGAGTGTGTGTATTTTAATTTGCGTACACTGTAAAAACAAAGACAACATTGTTCAATAAATCAAAGTTTTACTACTTCGCATTGCAACGCGTACCGCAAACGTGCCACTGCAGCATTGGAATTACCAATTGCAACTCCTGTCTAGAGACTGCAAAGTTGTCCATTGTTTGTTGTTGCAGAGAAAGAAAAAACCAAACCAGCCAAGCCCAACGTCATGGCCTGCCGCCCCTACTTGCCCTATGTATTGGGCACTTTAACTGTGCTGCTGGCAATCGGTCTAATAGGTTTTGCCATTTACTCGGAAAAACACAGAGAGACAACGAATCCATTGATATTCAACAGAACTGAGTCTAACGGTGATGCAATGTTGGATGTAGATAGCCCAGTTGCCGAAGAATTGCCAGATCTGGCTGCCAAAGCTTTATTTCTAGTTGGCACCACAACAATGGCAACAGTGCTGCCAAGCGATGCAACAATGCTGCCAACATCCAGCAGCATAGAGGACACTGCTTCCGGGTCAACGCATCGTATGAGCAACACGCAAGTCGAATATTCTGCTAGCACAACGGAGGTTTGTTTACTGCCAAATAATATATGTTATATAATTATGAAATCAGCATTGCGTTTGTTTAATTTGTTGCTTATTTTCCTATAATGTTGTTGTTGTTGTTGTTGCAACTTTCTACTTAGTTGCATGGCGATCTGCCGGACTGCATTTATATTGTATTTATGTTTATATTTCGACCGTAGCGTGAAAGCGCCCATGAGCTGTTGTTGTTATTGTTATTATTATTATAATTGTTGTTGTTGTTGTTGTTGTTATTGTTGTTGTTGCTGTTGTTGTTGGTGTTGTCTTTGTGATTATGCAACGTGTGCATTATAAGTGGCATCATTTTGTTCGCATACCCGAGGCCTTTGTCTCCCTCCGTCTCGCTCTTAATTGCTTGTAACTGGCAGCTAATGGATTAAATTGTCAGATGCATCTGCAGTTGCAGTTACTTAACAGTCCTCTTCCATAGTATTTAACAAAAATAAGTTAAAAGTGTATTTAATTTTACTACAAGATATTTTATGGCAATGTATAATTATAATAATGTAACTAACAGTGGTCAAAAGTGATGTCCATGTGCTTAATTATATGTACAGTAAACAGTTTGAAATTGAAATTATTCTTACCGGCAGTGGTAATTTATTCATGGAACTCAAATATTCAATTTGAGCAACAATATTCATTGAAAAAGTTGTGATCGATATAAAGCGTAGAGCGATATATAAAGTATATTTTCGTATCGTATTATTCCATTGCATTCTTTAAGAAAATACAATGATAGAAAAACTATAGCACCGTTTATTTAGATCGGCCGGTATAGAAATACATATTTCACTTCCGACTATAAATTTGTATGAAAATTAATTAAGTAATTTTCAAAATTTATCGGCATCTAATACCTCTGTTTAAGAGCCAATAACAATGATTTTATTATACATATACATTTAACATTAAACACTGACCCAGTTAATGGGAGCTCTGTTTGAAATCGGTACAGTTTTAATTGAATT
>JBANCZ010003733.1:0-11832 GCA_037040025.1 Sphaerogastrella javana | reverse complement strand
CACGCACACACACACATACATACATACATACATACATACATACATACACACACAAACGCATAACAGGTTAACATATATGCAGGCATTGAAATGTATATATGTATATGCAGTAATTCAGCATACTCCCAATACACACACACACATGCATACTGACACACACACACACACACACACACATACTGACACACACACAAACATATTTGTGACAAATACATGGACATTATTTAAATGTGCGTTAAATTTTAAAATACAACTAAAAAAGCAACATGCTGAAAACATAATAGAAAAAATGAATTCACATTTAATTTGAAAAATATTTAAACAAAACAAAAAATATGAATGAAAGAAGTAAATGAATGAAATACACTTGCAGACAATGTGTAAAACTTAGAAAGTTTGAAAACGAAAATGAACAAACAAAAGAGAAAAACGAAACGAACTAAACCTAATCAAAAACAAAAGATGAAAAAACAAAACAAAACAAAAATCTACTGAAGAATCCGCGTAACGTAACAAAAGCATTAAGAAATACATAGGGACAAAGAGAGAAAGATCGCGAGAGGGGGAGCAAAAAAGCAAAGTTGAATTGTGCTAAGGGGGTGGGTGTGGTCAATTTACGTAGATTCAGATTCACCACACGCACACAAAGAAGCATACATACATTCATGCATAGAATTGGCTTGCAAGCAGTGCATATGATAGTTGTCCGTTTCCGATTAAAGCAGTTGCTTTTTTTGTTTTTTTCTGAATCGATAACCGTTTATAGTCGAACGGTTATTGTGTGTGTGTTGTCATTGCGGGGGATTTTGTTTAAATGTTTGTTTTTAAAATATATATTCATGTCTTTAGCTTTGTGTATTCAATGTGCTTCCTTTTCAATGTTACATCCGTAGTCGTAGTCCTTAGTGAAATGAAAAACCTTTTTCCAATAGGCCAGAACTGAAATGTTTCAATCGAATGCAAGCACAAATGGAAAAAGAACAAAATAGAATAGAAAAACCAAACACACACACACACGTATACACACCATGAAACATATATACACACACACACACACACATACATACAGAACATCGGTAGTTGAAAGAGTTGTTTATTTTTTGAATGAGATGAAAACAAAGCCGTTGAATCGATAAATCGATAATAGTTACATTCAATAATTCATAGAGAGACAATGATTTCTTGCAGCGTAGATCGTACTATCACTTACTAGCCTTGTGTTACATACACCACAATACATTCAAATTCAAATTGAAAATCAAATGATGTGTGCGCCAGTCTTCCCTTTTCGCCTTAATCTTGTTCTGCTTGTCATTGTTTATGTGCTGCTGCTTCTACTCATTTGGTTTGTTTTTCTGAATGGTAAGAGTCTGCAGCAAGCAAACAAACAAACAAACAAAAACAATGCAAGCCAAAACAAACAAACAAATAAATTAACAAACAAACAAACAAACAAGCAAGCAAGCAAGCAATGAAGCAGTTGAAAATACCTCAAGCAAGCAGTGTCAGTCAGTTCATTAGGCACAAATGAAATTTCGAAAACGGATATCAGTAAGCAGTAAGAAATAAGCAGTAAAATGTAAGCAGTACACATTAAGCAGTAAGCAGTTTCAAGCAGTTATAGGGACGAAAAATACAAAAAAAAAATATGTAATGTAAAACTATTCCTGTACATATACGAAGTATGAATTAAAACTAAAAGCAATAATGATTATACCTTGCAAATATATATACACAACAACAACATAAATAAAAGAAAAATACAAAAAAATAAAGATAATAACAATAAGTAAAAGAAAAAACACGAATAATATTTAACGAGATGTCAATGATGATCAAAACAAAAAAAAAAAAAATACAAAAAAAAAAATATAATAACAGACCGTCACACACAGACTGCAAAAACCAACAAAAGTAACAGCAAGGAAGAGAGGAAAAGTGAGAGATAGACAGAGAGAGAGAGAGAGAGAGAGAGGAAGCAAGCGATCGAGAGATAGAGAGCGAGAGAGAGGAGCACGTAGAGTGAGAGAACGAGAGAGCAAGAGAGACCGTGAGTAAAGGATTCAAACAAAAGATTCAGAGTTGAGCTTTGAGTTTTATTCTATTCTTCACACTAGAGCGAAAGAACGAAAGAGCGAGTGAGAGCTAGGTAGATAGAATGGTATATAAAAAAAAATGAAAACGAATAATTGAATGTATTTTCTCAAGCATTTTATTATTTATTTTTCGGCTGACGGCTTTCCCCTTTACACATTGTTTGCACGTTTTTTCAAAATAAATTTAAAAAAAAAAACAAAAACAAAAAAATGAAAAGAAAATGAACAAAAAAAACGCATAAAATTAAAACTGAAAGAGAGATGAAAGAAAAAAAAGAACACGTATAGAAATGATTAAAAAAAAAACAAGTAAATAATAAATTGCATTAAATAAATTCAAAAAATATATATGAAAGAAATTCTTAATATTAAATTAAAATACACAGAAGCAAAAGAGAAGAGAGAGAGAAAGAGAGAGAAGCAACAATAACATAATATAAAAAATACTAAACACAAATTTTAAAAACAATGCAACAACACCATGTTTTCGACATTAATTTTAAACACAACAGCAACAACAACAACAACAATCACAACTACCAACAACAACTACCAACAACAACAACAACAATGAGAACAACAAGAATAATACAAATAAAAGAGTTGAAAAAAATCTTTTGGAACGTGTGCTTTGTATTTAGCTAATATTGAACACATCTACACACACTTTCACACACCCAAACACACCAACACACTCATACAAAGACTTATATACACCAACAAACACCTACACACACCTACAAACACCTACACACACCTACAAACATTCACAAACATTTTCATATTTGGTTTTTTGCTACTTAATTATTTCTAAAACGACATAGAGAAAATGTCAAACATGAATTTTCTTAGCATTTTTATTCAGATCCAGGAAATATAAAATTTTCCTTTTTATATCATAAATTTCTATCATTTTTTTTTTTTTTTTTTTTTAATAAATTTTTTTAACATTTTTTTTTGTTTGTTTAAATTTGAATTTGTTGAATGCCACAACATGAATACAATTTTCCCAAGAGTTTGTCTATAAAGAAGTGTTTTTCATTGCCTAAAACTTGAATTGAAATGAAGAGTAACCGACGGAGAATTAGAGCGAGACAGATAATGAAACATAGAAAGAGATAGACCGAAAGGCAGAGACAGAGAGAGAGAGAGAGAGGGAGAAAAAGCGACATGGAGAGGGAAATACATAAAGAAGTGCATACAGAGAGACAAAAATACGAACACGCTCAAAGTAAAGTCTTGTAAAATAATAATTACAATTTTTGGTTTCTTCAAACAGAGAATAGAACAAACATTGTGTGTGTGTGAGAGAGAGAGAGAGAAAGAGTGAGAGAGTAAGAGAAAGAGCGAGAGAAAGGAAGAAATACATGGAAATCCCACATACATACACACATAAAATCAAAGTTATAAAAGTATATATAAAATAGAATGATAAACAAAATTCATGACAACTTAAAAACATAGTAAAAATCTTAGTTAAAGACAAAAAAAAAAAAAACACACACACACACTCGCACTCACACTCACACACAAACACAGAGACAAACAAACAAACAAGCAAACATTAGAGAAGAATATGCATACAGAAGGAGCATAAATTATATGAAATAAAAAACAAACACAAACACATGCATACACTCACATACACTCACACACACACACACACTCACACGTAGACATTGTACGTATATCTAAAAATATTTATAGTAAAAATAAATATAATATTTAATATTTAAATAGAAGCAGCTAAGAATATTAATTGAAAGTCAAAACAAAAAGAAAGGATGAGCAAGAGTATAAAGAAAAAGTACAGATTTATAATAATAATTATTATAATGATCGCAATGAAAATGCTGCACAACCACAACAACAAACAAATGACAATGAATGAATGAATGAATGATGAATGCAAAAACAGCAACAACAACAACAACAACAACAATGAAACGTTTATTAAAAAGAAGCAACAAAAAATTAACAAAAACCTTGCGTGTTTCTTCTTGTTCCTCGCATTTATTCACATTTTGCTTGCATATTCGTTTTTACAGAAGAAACTCAACAGAAATAATACCAAAATTAAATACAGAATAAATACTAAAAATACTAGACACTCTGTCTATATAAATAATAATCGCTTAAAACAAAATCAAGCAAGATCAAATTGATAAAAAAAAATAAAGCATGAAGCGATTGAATACGATATATCTAATATGTATTAGAAATTTATATCTCGAAGAAGAAAAATACCATATTGGATATATATAGGCGAGAATATGATTGGTTGGTCACCGGACACTCCCCCTTCGCCTCCCTTTTCACACACTAGCCCCTGTTATAGGGATTACTTTGGTCTGTTTCATCTATGGTTGTGGTTTGGTTTTCGCTTGGCGTCGTTTTCTTTTCTTCCAGCATTCTTTTTTAGAAACACAGCGAGCGTGTTTGTCTGTGTATGCATGTCGCATGTGTGTGTGTGTGTGAGTGTGTGTGAGTGTGAATGAATATACTCACAACACACACGCGGCTGGCATGCCAATACACGGTGTCGCTCGCCCATCCGAGTACCACAATTGCTTCACATTGGTTTCAGCGCTCCACAATTGTACGAGGTATTTTGAAAACACAAATCGTAATAATAATCAAATAAAATAAGACATACTTGATATGCTAATACCCTGTAATATTAAACTTAAGTGGTTAATAAGCAATATTCGAACTAACGTCATTTATATACGCATATTGGACAAATGCAATAGGCTGAAGAAAATTATATATACCAACATATTTAGTATACCAAAATATATGTATGTATATATACATATATTTATTTGACCTGAATCATGTTGAAAGATCGAATGTGCTTTTATCCGTTTTGTCTGTAAATGTTTCCAACAATTAAAACTATCCAAATGTTCTTTGGAATTCTACTCGTAATGCTCTAATTGAAATTCCTAAAACTACCGTCTTAAGCTCAAATATATATCGACTTTAAAACATTACTACACGGATCGAATAGGTCAAATTTTTTAAGTCAATTGTTCCTATAACAACTGAATTTAAAACGTACTATATTTGATCCTATATTGCTGCCTATTGCATTGGCCTGTATCCAAACAATACTATCCCAAACAAATGTTCCAGTAATAATAATCTATTTTATTTATTCACATTATATATATAATAATTGTAAATATTGCAATTTTCCAAAATTTCCAGGCGACGGCGATGAACGGCCTCCACGCAAGAAAAAGGCGCGTGAATCGAGTGGAAGCAATGTGAGTAGTGTTATAAATACTGCAAGTTTCTCTTAAGGGGAACCCTATCCAAAAATAATACAAACACAGACATACTCACACAAACACACACAAATACACACACAAATACACACACGCACAAATACACACATACATACACATTTATATACACACAAGTGTTATAATTTAGAGAGTTTATTTTTGATATTTTCAATGAATATTTATGATGAGATTGGAGAGTCTCATAATTACTTATTATTTCATTAGTTTTATATTATTTTGAAATTGTTGACCTAGTTTTCTTGCCATAAAATACAGAACGAGTCCGATAAGAAGAAGGTCCGTGGGCCTTGAACATATGGGTCCGTCCTTTTAATCGACGAATCTAGAAATAGATAGCAGATTAAATATTGCATAGGTATACAATTTTAGATCATTATATTTTATTATTTCTTTTATTTTATTTTATTTTATTTATTTTATTTTATTTATTTTATATTTTTATTATATTTGTTTTTTGCATTATCGAGATTATTTAATTATTAATGATAAAATTTGCAAAGATGAGGTATACTAATTAAGTGTATAACTTTACATAGAAAGAGTAGGGACGGTGTCCGAGTAGGGATTCTCTGTTGAATCGATGTGGTTAGGTTAGGATGTAGGGCAATATAGTATAATCGATGATTGGTAATCGATTTTGATAACTTGCGAATCGATATCGATAACCGATAACCAATATAGATAACCAATCATCTATATTGATGACTGATAATCTATATCCATAATCGATCATCCATATCGATAACCGACAGTCAACATCGATAATCGATAATCAATAATCGAAATCGTAAATATATGTAGAAAAGCATAACTGCCGTCGATTCTAATACATGAATATTACAACTCCGTTCAAAATGAGAATAATATATAATGTGGCCGCATTCGTTGTTAACCTTGTCCCAAGGCAATTGTGATTATTGTTGGCAAGGAAAGCTGTTGGAGCTGTTGTGTGTGTGTTACCTTAGGAATAGACATGAATTAACCCGGTTCAAATCACACTCCCCCTGTGTTCCAATTTAAGTGATACTACCGTAGTGTTCTTTATTTTTTTGTTCTTGTTTAACTTGCTCCGTGTCTCTATTCTCCTCTTTCTCATTCTCTCTCGCTCTCGTTCTCCATCTGTTTTGTGCCTGTGCCTGTGCCTGTGCCTGCGTCTCTGGTAGGTAAATAATAATGCAAATGTTGCTGGCAATTTGCTCGGCAATCTGCCAGCGGTTGATGGCATGATGCAATTGCAGCTGGACCAAGTCGATCACATGTTGTCGCTGGCAAGCGCAGCGGCAGCGGCAAATCCGCCCATCAGCCCATCGGCAATGAGTGAGTAGAACAACATCATCACATGGTGATGATACCATGCATCCCCCCTGCCTCAACCCCCTCTCTCTCTCACACACACATACATATACGTAACTGTGACTAAATTTATACGCTTCTCTCTCTCTCTCTCTCTCTCCCCTTTCTCTTTGTCTCTTCTGCTCCCACTCTCTCTCTCTCTGGCTCTTTCTCTTTTTCTCTTTGTTTTGTATTGCTCCTGTTCATCTCTCCGAACTGTGTGTGATCCATTGGATCGTTCCCCGCGTGTCTCTGCGTCTACGTCTACATCTCCGTCTCCGTTTGCGTCTGCGTCAACGTCAACGTCTGCGTGTGCGTCTAGGTAATCTCCTGGGCAATGTGAATCCAATGACTGCGGCAGCCATGCTTAACAATAACAATAAGTCAGCGTCAGCGTCAGCGGGGGCTGGCAATTATGTTGGTGGCGCATCGTCGGTGGCCAACATGTTGCATGGGTCGTCGCATCATAAGAATGGTCTGGCCGCTGGCGCTGGCTCTGGCGATTTGCAGCTGGGCAAGACGCAAACAGGTGTTGCTGGTGTTGCAGGTGGTGGTGGTGCTGCTGCAGCTGCGGCTGGTTTGCAGCCACACGCCGCATACGGGGGTGTTGGTGCAGCAGCGGCAGCGGCAGCAGCAGCAGCAGCGGCTGCAGCACAGACCGGCAGCATTGGTGGCATACGCATTGCCAGCAATTTGCATAAGCAGCCGGATTTGGGTGATCATCATGCGGCGCTCGCAGCTGCCCTGGCGTCCAACAACAACAACACTAACAACAACAACACAACCACCACCAACAACAACAACAGCAGCATCAGCAACAACAACAACAATAATAATAGCAACAACAGCAACAACAACAACAGCAGCAACAACAGCAACAGCAATACCTTGGGCAGTGGCGGCGGTGTTGGCGGCGTTAATGATGCTTTAACGAGCGCCTCACTAGCCGCCGGCCTTAAGCAGATACCACAGTTTGATGATCCCGTGGAGCAGTCGCTAGCCTCGCTTGAGTTTAGCGCCTCCGTCACGGGTAAATCATCGCTAACGGATAACTTTTTAATGGCCCACCAGGCACACCTCATGCAGCAACCCGGCGGCGGTAATCAGCAGCAAGCGCAGCAACCGTTTAGCCAGCAGCTACAGCAACAGCAACAACAACAGCAACAGCAGCAACAACAACAGCAACAACAGCAGCAGCAGCAGCATATCGATTACGTGGCTGAATTGCTGGCAAAGGGAGAGAGTATGGGTCCACTTAATGGCAGTCATTTACTGAATCATCCCATATTCAATTTGGACATGGTAACGGGTGCCTATCAGCAAACAACGAAACAACAACAGCAGCAGCCACATGGGCAACATGGCCATCAATCACAACAGCAACAGCACCAACAGCAACAACAACAACAGCAGCAGCAGCAGCAGCAACAGGCGCATAATAATGGCTATAATGTGGCGGATTTCAGCGGAATGCCCGGCTTTGATAATCTCAATATGACGGCGTCCAATTTGCTGGATCACATGATGCCCATGGCTGCAATGATGATGGGCAATGCTGGTGGTAAAATGAAGGATGTTGATGCGCAGCAGCAACAGCAACAGCAACTACAACAGCAACAATTACAGCAACAACTGCAGCAGCAACAACAACAACAGCAGCAGCAACAACAACAACATCATCATCATCATCACCAGCAGCAGCAACAACAACAACATCACCATCAACAGCAGCAACAGTTAACGCAACAGCAGCAACAGGCTGTTAACAAAATGCTAATCATACCGAAACCCATCGAATCCATGATGCCCAGTCCGCCCGATAAACAGCAGCTGCAATTGCAGCAGCAATAACAACAGCAGCAGCAGCAACATCAACATCAACAACATCAAAAGGTGATGCCGCCACAGCAGTCGCCATCCGATCTAAAGATGCACGGCGGTGGCAGCAATGCGCATGGCGGCTTTGCGGCTGTCTTTAAGACGGCCGTCGAGCAGAATCTGAAGAATGCCAGCTCATGGTCATCGCTAGCGTCGGCCAGTTCGCCACAGAATACGGCGACGACGTCGAGCAAGGCCAAGCCGGCCATGGACTCGTTCCAGCAATTCCGTAACAAAGCCAAAGAACGCGATCGCCTCAAGCTGCTCGAGGCGGCCGAAAAGGAGAAGAAACACCAAAAGGAGGCCGCCGAAAAGGAGCAACAGCGGAAACATCACAAATCATCATCGTCCTCATCATCATCTTCATCATCAGCAGCAGCCGCAGCAGCAGCAGCAGCGGCAGCAGCAGCGGCGGCAGCCACACAAGCTGCAGCTGTTGCAGCAGCATCGGCTGCAGCGGCAGGGTCAGGATCCAATGTTCTTGGCGTTGGCGGCGCCGGCAACAGCGGCGGCAGCAGCAGCAACAATGCCACCAACAGCAATGCCAACAACAGCAACAACAATGCACAGTCCATGGGACAAAGCAGCGGCGATCGAGAGCGTGGCGGTGGTGGAGGCGGCGGTGCTGGCGGCGGCGGTAACAGCATCACCGATGGTTCACGTCTCAGCAGCCTGGTCTTGGGCGGCGGCAGCAATAACAGCAATTCAGCGAACAGCAATGGCCCAGGCAGTGCCGGCAGTGGTAGCAGTGGTCCCATTGGTGGTGCCAACAGTGGCGGTAGTGCCAGTGGCGGTGGTCTCATGAATGTCAGCAGCAACAGCAATAGCGGCGTCGGCAGTGGTGCCGCCAGTAGCAACAGCAACAGCAGCCTAGGTGGCGGCATTGCTGCCATTGCTGCCAGTTTGCAAGGCGGCAACAATGGCAGTGGTGGTGGCGGCGCCGGCGGTGGCGGCAGCGGTGGTGGTGGCAGTGGTGGCGGTGCTGGCAGTGCCGCTAGCGCTGTCTCAATGGGCGGCATCGTGCCCGGCAATGGTCATCAGTCATCGAGCAGTGCCCAGGCCCAACTAGCTGCAGCAGCAGCAGCTGCAGCCGCAGCGCAAGCAACAGCAGCAGCAACAGCTGCTGCACTGGCAACATCACCATTGGGTGCCATGGAGAGTGGACGGTAAGTATTCAATATACAAATGAATGAAATCGATACACAAATCATAATTGATTCTCGGCATTCCATTAATCTTGTATTCTTTTCGCCTTGGTGTAGACGCAGCGTGCACGACATACAGCCACAGATGTCGCGTGTGGATGACATCAAGGCATCGCCGGGACAAGGACAAAGCTCGCCGGCGCAGCAATCGCCGCAGGATCGAGCAGCAGCTAAGCGTGCCGAGCAACGGAGAGCCGAACAGGAGCGACGCAGACGTGAAGCGGTTAGTATAAGATCAACTGATCTGTATGGATATACTCGCATATACATATATGGTGGCATTTCCAACAGCACGATATTTATCCACTTTTATTACAACAATAACAGTTAAATATATTTAAATTTATATTAATTAAATGTTTGTTTTTATACACTTGCTGTAGCTGGCGGGTCAAATAGACATGAACATGCAAAGCGATCTGATGGCTGCCTTCGAGGAGACGCTGTAGGTAAAGGCTGCGACGCCAGCGTCGTACAGAAACAGAAGCAGCACGAAATCAGCAACGACAACATCAGCAACATCAACATCAGCAACATCAACATCAGCAACAAAATCATCATCAGCAACAAAATCAACGTCAACAACAATGAGGCAACATTCACATAAGCGGCGATCGCATGCCAAAGATCAGCGCAGGTGAAACAAAGGGAAAGCCAACTCCAGGACAATTGCTGTGCTTGACGACTGCAGGGATAGTGCAGCAACAGCGGCAGCAACATTAGCCACATCAGCAACATTAGCCACATCAGCAACATCAACAACAGGAAGAAGGAGCAACAAAGATACGACGACAATTTCCCAACAATTGTTAAACATAAGCAATGTTTGAATAGTTAATCTAAAACATTAAACAATTGCCCACATGTACATACATACATACATAACAAAAACACAAACAAATTACAACAACAATAACAATGTATAGTACACTTGACTGTGCGTGTGTGAGTGTGTGCGTTCGAGTGTAAAAACTCTTGAATTCATAGCCACAAATCTAATATTGTATGTATATATATATATATATATATTATTACTATTATTATATATATATATATATATATTGTGCACAACGCACACACACGCATACAAACACAAACACAAAGGCACACACACAATCATAATCATACACATGCGCATACCCAAAAAACGTAAACGTAAGGGCATATTTCCTTTTAGTTAAACAAACAAACAAACAAACAAACACACAAACAAAAGATGTAACTTTTTTAACGGTCTAATATTTGATTTTTTTTTTTTTTTAGATAAAAGCGATCGATAGAGAAATATTTGTCATATTTTTTGTAATAATTATCAATGAGTTTTTGATGCTGTGTAGGAAGTAGAGGATTGTTTCAAAGCTGTTCATAGTATGATGACAGTCAATATATATACATACAAACATACATACATACATAGTATATATACTAAATACATACATACATACGTACATGCATACATACGAACATGCAATGCATTGACAGCATACAAATGTGCAAAATATATACATAACAATATATATGTATGTATGTACATGTTTACATATATATATATATATACACCATATATATATATATACACCATAATATGTTTATATTAATATATACATATTTATTTTTTTTTTAACCTACACACACACTAATGGAACATGCACACACACATATATATTTTTTTTACAATTGTTAACTAATTTAAGTGCAAGATCATGCATCTATTTTAATTATTATTCTAATTCGTATTCTTATGCTTATTATTATTATAATTAATAATATAATTTAATATTATATATGATATATATCCTTAGACACGTATGCACAGTCGGTATGCATGTGTGTGTGTGTGTGTGTGTGTGTGTGCTGGTGTGTGTGTGTGTGCGTGTGTGTGCGTATGTATGTGTGTGCGTGTATCTGCTAGAAAGTCACAATAAACAACAAAACATTGTTAAAATTTATATTAAAACAAGTTTTAATTCAGATATATAGAACACACATACACACACACATATATAT
>JBANCZ010003732.1:0-11834 GCA_037040025.1 Sphaerogastrella javana | reverse complement strand
GAGTGTGAGTGTGTGTGTGTGTGTGTGTGTGTGTGTGAGTGTGAGTGTGAGTGTGTGTGTGTTTGTGAGTGTTGAATAAGAATTTGTTGCATTTTTTATGGCTGCAAATCGAATGATGTCAATTATTAAGCAAAAGCAAACATATGTAAGGCAAATATACACACATACATAGACATATACATATACATACATACATATATACATGTGCATGAGTGTGTGTGTGCTTTTGTGTATGTGTGTATATGGTGTTGCCAAGCAAGGCCTTTCCTCTCCCGTACTATCCTGTCCCGTCCTATCTCTCCTGTCCTATGCTGTTCTGTCATTTCTTTTCCTTTCCTGCCCTGCCCTGCCGTGCCCTATTCACATTCACATTCACATTCACATTGTCAGTAGCAGTCACTGCGACAGTCACTGTGACATTCACAGTCACATGCACAGTCACAGTTGGAGCCTGCAATTCCATAGACGTAAGAACGAATGCAACTCGTGCATTTGACATTTACGACATTCGCTAACCGTTTACGCCCGTTTCGTTATGCGTTCCATGTTTCTTCCTCTCCCTCTCTCTCTCTCTCTCTTCCATTCTCTTTCTATCTATCCCCCACTCTTTCTCTCTCTCTCATTGCCTTTCTCTGTCTTTGTTTTCTAGGTCAGTTAACGCCTGCCATTCGATCTACAACTACTGCTGCTGCCGGTCGTGTTTATGTGTGTGTGTGTGTGTGTGGGTGGATGTACTTAACGAACACTTGCAACATCTAGCGTAAAAAATTGTAAAAAATTAATAGAGCACGAATGCAATAATTAGATCTAAAACAACTGCAAACAAAAGAACAGACAAAAAAACGAATCGAAAAATTCAAAGAAAAGAGAATTAAAGAAAGAGCAATTGCATAAAGGATTCGGAAAGGGAGTGGTGCGTAGCCAGGTGGAGTGTAGTGGAGTGGGCTGCAAATATGGCAACCAACAACAGCAATTCGTCGGCAACAACATCGCTGGCCACAACACCGGCAACAACACCAACCGCATTGGCAACGGCTGCAACGACGGCCAAACGCCTTGGATACACCTCACCATCGCTCACATCGTCCGTCATATGCGAGGAGGTATTCGATGATGCCTGTCTGCCGTCGACTGAAGGTGAGTGAGCGACCCTGTCTCCCAAATTCGTTTACCAACACTGCAAATTATATTAGGCTGCACTTTGGTGAACAAACTCGATGCCATTATTAATATATGTATATATTTTACGGTAGCCATTGCCAACGCTGAGAGTGTCAACTTTTAGTTACGGTTTACTCTGATGTTGCACCTTACTGCAATATTGGTGTTTAACAACACTGGAAAATTGGATTAACCTGCAGTACACAAATTCCATTAGGTTGCACTCTGGAACCCAACTTAGGACTTTATTGAATTACAAATGAAATGCAATTTCACGGTTTCCGTTCCTTCAATTAAATTGTATTCGAGGACCTAAAATTCTAAGCTTAATCCATTAAGCAACACTGTAATATTGAATAAGATTAATGCAAGGGTTTATTGCGAATGATAAGGCATTTCTACGGCTGCTTTGATTGGAACAAACACACTCTAAAAAAGTGTTGTAAATCATTTCAGTTTAATTTAACTTTAACATTTATATATTTTCTATAATTTTGTTTACCAACACTATAAATTCGATTGTTTTTATCTGAATAAACACATAAAATTTAATGTTACAGCATGTTTATTATTTTCAAATTGAAATGAATGCACCTAACTGAATTATTCTTATTCTTATTCAATCTTTCGGGGTTATTAGGTTTTTTTTACCAACACTAAAAACTGATTAGGTACTATATATGTACAAATTTGTAAATAGATTTAAAGTTCATATTATTTATACGTCTATCGATATGGATGAAGAAGTTCGTTGTACCATACCGAGAAACCTATTTAAAATATTCTACATTAGCAAATAGATCCTTAAAACAGGAACAATTAGCATTTTTATTGCACTCACGTGTGTGTCCTTGATTCATATATTATTTATATAAAAGGAGTGGTTCGAACATAAAAAATTTGACTGTTGGTTGGGAACGTCCCTGTATGAATAAGGACATTTTATGCATAACATTTTTATACTTCAAATTCACGTATATAGCTTTAGAATACCATTTGAAGTATCATCGTTTCCATCCATTTATTAACTGAGGTGTGTAATATGGCCTACATTATGGCAGTTACATTATTTGGATATGTTTCAAAAGAGTACCATAACGAATGAATTTTGATTGTAAGAATTAAACTAAACCAACTAAACATAACATTATGGAATACCGTATAAGTTATCTATGTAATTGGTATGACAAACTTATTACTATAGTAATATTGTTTCTTACAGTTTCAAAACTGATTACACGGAATCTGATTCAACCCTTTTCTATCTTTTATACCCTACAACGAATATTGCACAAAAACCTCCTACCATTAAGGGTCCTTCATAGTATTACGAACAAAATGAGCAACCGTTCTATGACTAAATCGAGACCTACAAATTAATTTGAGTTCCATATATGACCAAAGCGAATTATCCACATGGCAATATCAACTGAATGAAAAGCAATAGCAACTAACTAATAACAGTCATTAGACTAAATTATTCATGTAATTCGTTGTAACAAATAATTGTCAGTTTGAGGACCGAAAGCCTAACATGGGCGTGAGCAATGAAATGTTACCTTAGCATATGTTTATGTTTAATTGTCATTGAATATACAAATTAATTATTTAAAATTCTACAAAACGTTTGAGCTCCTAACAAATTGAAGCAGAAAATGCAATGATTCATTAATTGAAACTTTGAATTATTCTACAAGAAATAAACAATGATTCATGACTGTAGAAATTTACAGTGTTCAATATACAGAGCCCTATTAAATTAAACATATTGCTAAGATAATGATAAGGATCTAATGTTGAAGGTCTCTCTTCTAGCCTATAGAATTTTATAGTGATCAATATACAGAGCCCTATTAAATTTATCATATTGATAATGATAAGGATATAATTTTGAACGTTTAGAATTTTATAGTTCAGAGCCCTATTAAATAAAATATATTGCAAAGATATATATATAAATTTATAAGGATCTTATGTTCTGGTCATTCGGTTGTTAACATTAATCTATTTGATATTAAATCTTTTAACACGGATTCTCTGTGCAGCTACAGCTGCTGTTGTTTGAATATTTATCGGATCACTTCAGTTATAATAACATTAGTGTTATATACATAGATTTAAATATGTATATATATAATAAGTTATACGCTAGCATAGTAATTATAGTACATAACATTGAGTTTATGGTTATTTAATGCGTTTAACGTGTTGTCCTTCCATTTGGTGTTTAATGGGTCAGCTGCTATATATATACACCTAGGTATATATATATATGGTACAAATGCATATTAGAGGGTGGTTGTTTCTATTGTTTTGTTTCGCTTTGACATTTGGTAACAGCTGTTCCACAATCCACAGTCCGAACAAAGCATAATGGAGAACCGTGTGGCATTGTGGCTAGCACCGTGCAACCGTGCTGACAGGTTGCTTAACATTGTTTTCAGTTTCAAGTCTCTGCTAAGCCGGCCTGGACCTGTTAACCTGCTCGACGTATTAAGTATGTATATACTCAGTAAGCGTGTCAGTCTCTCTCTCTCTGTGTGTGTGTGTGTGTGTGTGTGTGAACTACCCTGTTATTAGTTTGTGTGTGCTGCAAGAGTAATCAAATGGGAATGCTGCAGTCGAGCGTTGTGGACAGTGAGTAATCGTTTGACCGTGCTTTTAAGATGGTCAGATTTAATTCTATTACGGCAGATTTATATATTGAACGTTTTCAAGACCTTCTATCACATGTGGTATGGCGGTAAGCCCTGTCAGGCATTTAGTCCTTACAGGGTAGTCGAACATATGCCAGCAGCTTGGCCAAATTTGCAAAGTTTCTGTGGTAATTGTCGTTGCCAGGTTACACTGACCACTGGCTCATGATATGAGCCCTGTTGCCCTGGTGCTTGAGCTCTCGGTGCTGCGTGGGTGTATGAGGGTTGTGCGGTGTGTATGTATAGTTGCGGTTGTGTTTTGTGTGTGTGTGTGTGGGCTGATTTCAAAGCAATGTAACGGTGCGGATAGTGGGTGCTACGTGTTGGGTGTTGGTTGTTGGGTGTTGAGTGGGTGCTGCTGCTGCTGCTGCTGATGATGATGATGTTATTGTTCGCACTGTTTGCGCTAGAATCAATAGACGTAGTGCAAAATGCAGGCCACGTCAACATTTGCGTTGCTTAAAGCCCGGTTTCGTCCCGTACTTTCTATGCATATTGAAATACGGCTCTGTTTGCTCAGCAAAATGGAATTTTTAATCGTCGCTAAGTTTTCAATTTCATTTTCATTCCCAGTTTCGGTTTCTGTTCCAGTTACAATTACGGCTCTAGTTGTAGTTGACGCTAAAGATTTTTGCAGATTTGTTAGATTTTGCGATTGCTTTGTACTCATTTGTGGCTCGAGGGCATTGAATGAAAGTGAATGGAAAATAAAGTGAAATCCCTGTACTTATACAGTATATGTACGTTCCTTTCACATTTTACCAGCCATTGACGTCATGTCCTAGCCAGAGGGTCTACTATATATTGTGGGTAGTCGCTGTATTAGCTGGCATTTGACACAGTTTGCAGCGCCTTTCATTTTGCCTTAATTACAATTGTAAACGTTCTAGTTTTACATTGAAATCAAGTAATAACAAAAAGAAAAGTAACCATAAAGAAAAAGTAACCATCATAGTATTACGTGGAATTTGAAATAAAGACTTCTAAATGGCAACAGTGCGCTCTCTTTTATCATAGAAATATACCTAGAAGGCTTTCAATTAAATACAATTTTTGGCTAATTACATGCAAAGCAATTTCCCACTAAATCTGTTTGAGTTTCGGTAGAGGCCTCAATCAAACTTTTACATGCCAAGGATTTAAACTTTCTCAGCAGTTGGAAATTGTGCAGGTTGCAGTAAAACTTTAATATTCCTTGATAGAACTTTCCCATTCATCATTTATGTGACTCTTAAGTCTGATATATGACCTGCAATTCTTTAATATAAAGTATAATATTTGAATTAATTTTGGAGTAATATATTATATATATGTATCTTTGGTTATTGACAAATTTGAAAAGTTCGTTTTTGAAGGTTCTTCAATCTCATCCCATCATAAAGATATTAGTATAATAATTTTATACTATATAAGTTTGATCATCTTTCTTAATAAATTCAAATGAATTCTAAAGAAAGTGTAAATGGGAAAAACTTTGTATATTTATGGAAAAATTAAGGGTTTCACCATGAAATTATATGATTGAAAATGATTAATTAATGTCCACGATTTCTTACAGAGATTAACGATTATGCCACGCTAATTGGCATCGATACGAGTAAGGAGACGCACCTGCTCCACCTGGCCAAGGAGGGTCTTATGGCCGCATTGCCGCCAGAGTGGAAAATATGGTAAGCCCTGAAACCAACTTGATTATAAGAAAGAGAACTATAGAAAAGTTATATACTTTATAGCTATTCGGAGGAGAAGAGCGGACATTATTACCACAATACGCGTACGAAGCAATCGCAGTGGGATCACCCCCTGGACGCTGTCTATCGTGATTTAGTGGAGCAGACGCGACAGAAACTAACGTCAAATGGTAGCGGTGCTGCTGGTGTTGGCGGTGCCGCTGCTACACCCATCATAGACAATTCTGATGATATGTCACAGCTGGACTCAGGGATACGTAGCATGCAGGGCACAGATGAGCTCCAAGACGACATGAGCTCCCCACTCAATCAACAGCAGCAGCCGCTACACCCTGTCAAGACTGTGACAACCGCATCGACGCTACCCAACAACAGCTACCCGGCGCCTAGTGCCTTCAGTGGTGGCGTGAGCCGTTTCCTGGAGTCGCGCGGCAAGAGCTTTGGGCCCATCTTTCAGCCATTGAAGAATACGCGTTTCGAGGTGTCCAAAACGCATGCCATGACCATGAAGTATGCTGGCCAGACGCCCGCTAGTGGCAACCAAGCGGAAGCAACACTGGAGCAGCGCAAAGGCGTATTCCAGCTATCGGGCACTGGAGCCATGTTTCTCAAATCGCGTCGACAGATTGACCAACAGCAGCAGCAGCAACAACAACAGCAGCAGGAGAACAGCCATCATTCTGGTGTCAAGGGTATTCTTAGGGATTCCAGTTTGACGGATATGCGGCGTCGATTCGAACGAGATGAGGAGACGCCGTTGGCTGCGGGTGGTCAGGAGGATAAAAAGAGTGTGCGCTTCAATTTGGAGGACACACAGCGTATACGCAGCTCACCGGACGATGACGATAGTAGCACGCGCAAGTTAAATCAGAGCCCGGAGTTGTCTATGAACTCCGACGATGAGGACGACGATGTGGCGGAGCAGTCGCCGCGTGATGGGCAGCGTCATGGAACAGCGCATGCTGTTGTGAATGTTGATGATGAAGATGATGACGATGTGGATGTGGACGATGATGATGATGTCTGGGATGAGGATGTCATCGACCCGGATGCCATGGAAGGCATGTGCAGCCTAAACCCGTTTATTAGCGATGCCAACAATAAATCCATACGCATCATAAATCTGCCTAAGGCACAGACCATACAAATGCTGAAATCCCAAAATGCTGATGCCGATTCGCAGCGTGACACCACTGTGGGCGTGACAGCCAGCAGCTACTTGGATAAACTGAAGGAGAGCGCAACGGTGAAGCCGTTGTACGAGGACACTGATTCCGATTCGAAGGGCAGCTCCGTGCGCAGCTTCATAATCAATAAGTCCGAGCAGGAGTCACTGCAGTGCAGCAATCCCTTCGATCTCGATGAGCTAGGACGCAAGCACAGTCACGAGCTGGAGCAGCTGCAGCGCAAATCCGCCCAAGCGGCCCAATTGGCCAGCGATAAGCTCGGCCTGCGTTCTCTGAAGATGGCCAGCAAGCTGGTAGGTCTGCTAAAACAAAAGGACGTCAGCGTCAACAATTCAAATGGAAGCGGCGCACATCAACAGCAGGTGCTGCTCAATGAGGCGGCTGCACTTCAGCAGCTCCAATTGGACATGGAGGCCATCAAGCATGAGCATGAGGCGCGTCTGAAGAGCATGCGGCATGAATACGATCTGCGTTTGACCTCGCATCAGCATCAACTGGAGGAAGCTTTCGAGTTGCAACTGGATGAGTACCGCGTCCAAATGGAGCATCAATTGCAAACGAAACGCGCCCAGGTGGTCAGTGAGCACAAGGCGCGCATGACCACGCTCCAAACGAATCATGCCGAGCTGCTGCACGAGCTGGAGCGAGATCTGCGTAGCGAACAGGAGCTGCTGCGTCGCGAGCATACCACCAAATTGACGCAGCTCCGCGACAAACTGAACCATGAGCTGGAGCTGGAACGGCAACGCATGCGCGAGTCCGGCGAGGAACGCCTGTATGAGAAGGTTCGCTGTGAGAAGCGACTGTTGGAGGACAAGTACCGGTGTCTCAAGGAAAAGTACGTGCGGCTTAAGACCGATGTGAAGCTGTCGCTAGAGCGGCGTAGTCGACGTCGCGAGGCCCAGGCGCTGCAGCAGCATGCGGTACACGGTCATGGACATGGCCATGGACATGGTCATAGCCATGGGCATGCGCACGGTCACACGAACACCAATACAAACACCACCACAGGCTCGGAGACGGAACGATCCATTTCACAAAAGCCGTCGATAGGCAACAGTGAAAATCGTTCGCTTAGCTACTCGGAGCAGGCAACCACAGCGGGACTGAGTCAAGGTGCACCTGGTGGTGCTAGTGGTGTTGCTGCTGCTGCTGCTGCTGCTACGGGTGGAGTAGGTGGTGTGGGCGCTGGGAAAGTTAAGCCACCGGTGCCGCCTAAGACGCACCTGAAGCCAAACATTGCCAGCAAGTATATCAAGCAGCTTCAACTGCAGGATGACACTAACACCTCGCTGAGTCAGTCGGATACGACCATATCGAATAACTATAGCAAGGGCCGTTATCTTAGCGCACCCACAGCCACTGGTACTGGTACGACCGGTACCGGCACCACATCCACAGTGGTGCTCAGCGACAATGGCAATTCAGATTCGGAGGCGCTGATGTTACACTGCAACCAGGAACACAACAACAACAACAATAATAACAAATCGTTGGCGGCACCTCGCAAGAAACTCTTCTCACGCACCAAATCCGCATCCACGTCACGCCTTAATTCGGATAATACCAATAACTATAAGCAGCAGCAGCAGCAACAGTTGATGGATCAGAGGCCCTGTACTCCTGTGGAGAATCTGCGCCATCAGCTGCAAAAGCTCGAGGATCTGGAGGATCAATTCCCTGAGCACACGGGTCTCGACACCACCTATCATCTGCGTTATCCCTTCACGGACATTTCCAATGATCACGCACCGCTAGTTGGATCCGTCGTCGGCTCAGAGTTGGAGTTCTTCAAGCATCGCATCCATCTGGAGCGTGATTCGGTGCGTCGCGCCAAAGAATCGTTGCGCACCCAACGCACCAATTTCCGTGCACGCCAACGTGAGATAAAGCAACGCCACAAGACTATCACGCTGACTGCACCGCGTACCAATCACACGCTCGATCAGCTCATCCAGGAAGAGAAGGAGCTGACCGAAATGGAGGTAAATTTGCATCGCACGCGCGCCCTGCTCGGCGAGAAGGTCATACGGTTGCGTCATCTGGAGCAGAGCCTGCTCCGCATCTATGAGAAAGAAAAGCCCAGCCTGGAGCAGGAACCCAAGGATGATGCAACCACGCTCAGTGATCTCTCCTCGCATTCGAGCTCCGGTTTTAGCAGCACCGACTTTGCCAGCGGCGCTGATTTGCACAAGCGCAAGGAATACTTTCAGCAGGAGTCCAACGAATGCATACAAAACCTTGAAATACTCAATGCAGAGATACGTGAAATACTCGATATACTCGGACAGAAGCAGCAGCAGCAACAACAGCAGCAGCAGCACCAACAGCAGCAACACCAACAGCAGCAGCTGGCATCATTGAACCTGGGCATGTCCATGCCCATGATATCGCCCAATGAGCTCAGCTGGTCGCACATGCTTAGCCAGCAGAGTAATGCGGCTGCTGCTGTTGGTGGTGGTGCTGGTGGTGTTGCTGGTAGCAGCAGCTCCACGCACAGCCTCAGCACTGGCAGCGCCGCAGCGGCGGCCGCAACAGCAGCAGCTGCAGCCTCGGTGCATGCACCACAATCGATACCCACATTGGCGGATCGCCTGGAAACATATCGTCAATTGGCCGCCGGACGCATGCATAGTTCCATGGGCGGGGCTATACTGGCAGCCAATACCATTGTATCGCAGAGCCCCCGGGCGGTTAACTACACCACCAGCCTAGTGGAGCGCACCCGGGATCTGCGCAATTGGCTGCGGCAGGCGAAGACGGAGCACGAGCTGCTCACTGGCATGGGCATGCAGCATGGCCTGGCCATGCACACGGCCAGTGGCATTGGAGGCATTGGTGCAGCTGTTGGCGGCAGTGGTGCAACAGCAACAGCAACATTGGCAGCAGCACCACCAGCAGCTGCAGCAACAGTTGGTGCAGGTGATGGTGGTGCGGCTGGGGTTGCAGCCGGAGGGTTTGCTGGGACGGCAGCGGCGCAGACTAATTTATAAGTGAGCGCTACCCTAGGAACCATGTGTATTTAATGGGTATCTAGAGGTCTAGTTAAGTTGTTAGTTTAGTTTATAGTTTGAGTCTCCAAACGCTGTATATAAGCCACGCCTTCTCTATGCCTTTTTGTTGCAAACACACTCACATCTATATATACCCTGTACCATACATAACAGCATAGGCTTGCCTGGCTTAGCCATAACAAAAAAAACATTGATTTGCTCAGCTGGTACAGGGTAGTCCTAGTCGTGCAGCTATTAAAATTAATTTTCGCTCACCTGCTACAGGGTAACTACTAGTCAAGCAGCTAAGCTACGTATTTTAATGTTTAAAATTAATTTTTTTTTTCCCCAAGTTTTAAATACCCTGTACAGCAGAGTATGGCTCGGCTATACGTGCTTAGTTATTATAGGGTATTTAAAGATGCTAAGCTAGAACGTTTTACGATTTTGTTCAATTGTTGCAGCGTATCTATTAGTCCAGCAGTAGTACAGTTAATATATTTTAGCATACCAGTTAATACCCTGTGCTCGCAGACGCGCTTAGGTTATGTTAGACTAATACGGTGCAATTCCGCCTTAAGAAACATTAGAGCACAGATATTTTATATTTATATTTATGTTTCGATCGCATGTTGACATTGCTTTACTTAGAGCAGGGTAGCTGCTAGTCGTTCATTTATCGCTCTGTATAGTATAGCTAATAGTGTATCGCAAATCTAGGGTAAATGTACGCGCATTTGCCATTCAAAAGATCTAAACAATAATATACCTTGTAATTTACTGCAATTAATCAAATCGAAATCATGATATATTTACCAATATACAGATCTATAGTACATATATAGACTACTATAACTAATACATATATTTAACTGAGTAAATTAACTAAAAGTTAATCTGACTGTCAACGTTAATTAACACAATAGAACTAAAGACAAACACACAGATATAGATAGAGATAGAGACAGTGAAACACACGCTTAATAATTATTACAAATTATAACATATTTCTTAATTGTTGCAAATGTTTGGAGCGTGCAAATGTTTAGACAACCAATTCACATAGAACGATCATAAAAGATGGAATAATAATTAACTTCGGCCTATCGAAGTAAAGCTATACTAACCATATGTATACCATTAAAATAAATACACATATATCCATATAATACCCCAGAATATTCTCTATATATATATACATATATAGTATATATATGATCAGCACAACTCTAATATTTTTTCGTATTCCAACACCAATTCCAATGATGATAAGAACTATATCTATACTACATCGAAAGAAGATTTGTCCGACTTGCTGAGTTTGAATCGTAGGAAATATATATTTATGTGTAGCATACTATATGACTATCAGATCATACATCAAAAAACTTGTTCAATTAAACTCAAAAATTCAATTATCGATTCCTACGATGTTTTAGTAAATCAATCTCTACCGTTTCATACAAATTCTTTATAATATTCAAAATGTAAAGTAAATGTAAGGATTCAGAAGATGGAAAAGTTGAAATTATAAATTATCTGTGGACATGCATATATTTATATGTGGTATATATGTATTTACGAATGAATATAATGAATCGATCGCTTAATATGTTTTAAATTATTTCCTTATTACCTAACTTATATGTATTACAAATCTAGTCGAATCAATGTATTAACCATAATCTTAAACCAAAATACTATATACGTAAGCAAAGCACAAGATGCTCTAATTGATGGATTTTTTTCCCGGAATCTCTCTATATGGAAAAGATATTTAATGAATGATAATACGATAATTATATACAAATTTTAGCTAAATATCTTTATAAATAGCGGGCAAGCTAAACTTACAATTCTTAAGATTTATATTTTATTATGCCCTTTTCTTTTCACATATCAATTAAATTCTTTAAAATTTTGGACTCTATGTGGAAACAGTGAGAATTGCGAGGTAGTTTGTTTCGACAAAACAGAAGAATTCAGAAATATGAATTACGAAATATGAAATAAGAAAAGTTAAAGTATACATCAAATAATACAACTTATTGAATGTTTAAATGTTTTATCTTATAGATAAGAAAGCAAATTGATATAGTTAGACAT
>JBANCZ010003731.1:0-11834 GCA_037040025.1 Sphaerogastrella javana | reverse complement strand
GCAAACTCAAGGAGGAAAATATAAATATTCTTTTGTTCCTTAATAAAAATTATTCGTTAAAATAAATAAATAAAAATAAATAAAAATTGTCCTGTTTGTAATACAAAGAGATAATATGTAGGTATACACCAGCGATATTATCGACAACTATCGATGGTTTCCAAAAAACTATCGTCCAATATCGATGGCGCCCACTATCGATAGTTCTCCACCTCTACCTCTAACAACACCTTAATATGTTTAGATGTTGTTGTCAGTTGGTGGGGTCGCAACCAGAGAATGGCAAGGTTACACCCTAACAATAAGTGTACCCGAATCAGTTGTGCGTTTTCGACACTTAGAGTGTGATCGGCGCACTAAAATTATAGTTGTTGTCTTGCACTGAACATTTCGAACACGCTCATACGCACAAGCTCAAACCGATTTCGTCCTCTTTTTCTGTATGTATACACGAGTTGAGGCCGAAGAAAATGCTAAAGCAAAAGGAATGAGCGACATTGAGAGCACAACACTTGAGACGAACAATATGTGAGAGACATGTGTGTTGTAGTTATTCTTGCTTCAGCTTCATACATGCATACATATTTGTTTTTGAATATGCTCATATACATACATATACGTGAAATGTAAATAAAAAGCCGTGTTTTGCTGCTTCATTGCGTGTTATATTTTCATACATATGTACTTATGTATTTAATTTAATTTTAAGCGACTACAAAACAAACCAGCGATCAGTGCTTAATGCCCTGTTCATACATAAAAGTTGAAGACACTCGAAATCATAACTGTAAAACATGAGTGTTTCGCTCACAGCTCATTTTTGCGCATTCCTTTTTGTGACCTCTTGTTGCTGTTCGCACATTTGCTTTGAGTGAATTGTGTCGTTCACGCAAGATTTTTGGGTGTCTGGTCAAATACAGTCGACGCAAAATGTTTGAGTGACGAAATGCAAAATCACAAAACACGGAAGGCGATTTGTGCGTTTGGGTGTGTTACTCTTTTCTTGCTGTTTGTGAGTGCGACAAGCACCCCAAATTTATAAGTGTTATTCGGGTGCCAAAAAGCGACACCCTTGACGTTCTCTGATCGCAACACTTTGCAATTAATTTTTGCTAGAATTGAATGCTTTAACGTGGCAATTCGGCTTTTGCTATAAGGATGCGTCTTTACTAACAGTGATGGTACTTGGATTTAATGATGGTAGAGAAAAATCATCGACCGAACGAGCATTGAGAGTTGAGCGTTGGAAACTTGTTCGGTAGGTGGAGCTAGTTGAGGCGCCATACGCATGTGATTTAGGTGTTGCTGGTGTAGCAACACTTTGCAATTAATTATTGCTGAATAAAAATGCTTTTACGTCCCAATTCGACTATTAATATTAGTAACTTTTTTATAGACATGTGCCCGCCAAAGCGTCTCAATTAACAGTGTTGTTGATTAAATTTATCGATAGCTAAACCATCGATTAAATGAGTTGACAGCACCGACCGTAGATAGTGAATGCCTTGTCCGCTAGGTGGAGTTAATTGAGCCGCCACAGTGACGTCTCAGCTAGCTCTACCTAGCAGACAAGTCTTTCACAATCGTAGATTATCGATGCTGGCAACTCATTTGACCCTGTGTTTAAAAAACATAAAAGGGTCTATTAACTTTGAGCAAAGTCGAAGGAGGCGTGGCAGACCCCATAAAGTATATACATTCTTGATCAGGAAGAGAAGCCGAGTCGATTGAGCCATGTCCGTCTGTCCGCGTCTGTATGAACAACTAGATTTCGGAAATTATAAGAGCTACAGTATTCATATTTGGCACGAAGAACACTGATTTTGCTTGCAGGCAGATCAAGTTTATTTCAAATGTTAGATACCTCCCCCCACTCCTGAGATATTGGGGAGCCCATTATCACTTTTTTATACAAATTTTCATACAAATTTTGGATACCTTTCCCCACACCCCACTACTGGATCTCCAAAAATTAAAAAAAAGAATAACAGATGCAATTTTAAAGATGGAAAGTTCTAATTCAGTACATATATGAACATTCACAATATACATCTAGTGTCATTTTCACATTTTGGATGCCTAGCCCCACTCCCCCACAATTGGATACCAAAAGTTCAAATTGCCTTACCAGTCGCTATTTTGGAGCTAGAACGTTATGCTTTGACACATATGTGCAGTTATTCAATATACACCAACTTATATATTCAAATATTTTGATAGCTAGCCCCAATCCCCCACTGGTGGATACCTGAAAGCTTAAAATTGGCTTAAAAGACGCAATTTTGAAGCTAGAACGTTGAGCTTTAAAACGTATATCTAAAATTACATTACACACGATTATCGATATTATTTATTGAAGTCGATTATCGATAAAACCATGCAGCACCGAAAATACTATACTGCTCCGAAAATCCATTTCACACCGGAAATACTATTCTGCTTCAAAAATACTGTTCTGTTCCGAAAATACTATACTTCCCAAAAAAATAAACACAGGGTCCCTACTGTCGGGCCAGTCCCTACTGTTGGATATTTTAAAGAAGAAAAGGTAGTGGCAGGTATCCACAATTTTAAATAAACTTGGATTGCGTAGGCTTTACGCAAATGGTCGTGCCTAACACGAATATTGTATTTATTTCAGTACTCCGACTCCCACTACATGAGTGAACCGGGACCATCCGATTTGGTGACGATGCAACGCTAGTGACAGTATGGCTAAAATTCAACGGAACATACTCGCTCTCCTCGTTCCGACTATTCGGTATTTTGCTAAGCTTATTTAATAAATATAAATGTTATAGTTGGAAATTTCGAATAAAGAGAATGCTTGCATTTTGAAATGAAGCTACTTAGATTTAACCATTCGGGAGTTTGGAAAAGTTGATTAAATTTAGGTTTAAATTACAACATTTATGGGGAAAAATGTTGCGGAACTAAAATATGTCTGCTTAAGTTATAAACATGGATGAATGGGAAAAAGGGGGGTTCGGTGCACATTGTATATCATGTGCAAAACGTAAAAAGCTTGAGATATAAAAATGGAAATTGTTTTGCACCAATAGCAAGCACCCATAAATTGTACTGGCATGTGCCCATTGGTGGAGTCCTGGGGACCACGATGCGTTTCTTTTACGCTTTCTATTCCACTCACGCAGCCAACGCGATACTGCTGCTGTTGCTGCTTCGCGACGATTCGCGACACGACGCCACGCAACGCTACACAACGAATCCGAATTATGTTCTACCTCCTCCATCCAGCATCTTCCAAGGCGCTATGCGTCTCGAGCTGTATGTAGTTCTTACCTTTCATTCTTCTTCCCAAAATCTTAAGATTGCAGTGCTTTCTTGCCGTCCTTTTTTTGAGTTTCGCACCCTCAAGCAAAATACCCGTGCTTTGTACATATGGCTAAAACATGTATGTATAAATTCATTGATTCATTTTATATGTACATATATAATACTACAAGTTAATGCAGTGTGGTTTCTATTCCCACATTCCCTTTGAAAATACAAGCAGTTTCTGTGAGAAAATAATCGCGATTTACGTAATATTTCTAAGATGGTCAAACCAGTCTATCTACTTTATTTTCTCACATATGAAAAGGTTCCTTTGCGGCATAATGATAGGAAAAACCTACAATTCCGCTGACATTTACGTGTGCTCTTTACTGCCCGTTTTGTGTCTTATCCTGTCTCGCCCTGTCCTGTTTTAACAAGTCTTGCTTGACCAATTCACCCCTTTTATGTGTATATCTGCTGCTGCGAAATTTATATATAATTGAGTTTTCTTTGTAAATTAAATAAATTTATTTTTCACAAGAGGAATACTTTTTACATAGAAGAATAGTTATTAAAAAAAAATCAGTCGGTCACCAGGATACGACTACCGAGTCTATCGGTATAAACATATAACTTTTTACAGTCACTGGTGGATATATGGATAGATATGTTATAGCATAAAGATATGACATTTATAATGGGGACTGCGGATAGGTTGGTGAGTAGGATTAATAGGTGGGTGAGGAGAGGGTGAGTATATAGGTTAGGAGAGGGTAGGTGTCGAGTGAGCGCCTTGGTCTTCCGGTGGTCAACCGGGTGTACTCTTTCTGCGGGAGATCCAGCTGGTGTGTTCTTTGAACCTTCTTTTGGTGAAACTGTAATTGATGGGATTGATAGCCAGTGTGATTGCGCGCCTTTTAGTCTGCCAGTCTAAATGTTACTGTACCCTTGAATTTCGTACTAGAACTATGCTGGGAGTGGATCGTGACGTTGTGGTAGGGCCAGGCGTTCGAGAGGATTTTGAGAGTCTTGCTTTAAAGCTTTTGCATAAAATTCGAAATTCGGTTAACAATTGTTTTGCAGACCAATAGTTTTACCCAAAGCTTAATTTTTCACCATCTTGGAGATTGGCCAATATAGCTGCTTGGTTCGGATGCCAGCTTGTTGGCGCTTTCGCAGTAAATTGGCTCTCCAGGTTATACCAAGTCATTTTGGGGTTAGTTAGTGGGGGGTGCAGTTTCCTTTACTTAACGATAAGGTTCGATTCTTAAGGTACGATACTAAAGGGGTCTACTCAGAGGCAGGCTTCTTCCGATATTATGGACGAAAGCCGGTTGTTAAAAGATTTCTTGATATAAAGCATGACGGCGGAGCAGTACTTTTTTTATCTCGAATGCTTCTAGATTTATCTCAACCATGCGGTGGCATTTTTCTATTGTTCAAGTTAATCAACATTCTTAAATCTCCTTAAATAGAAGATTTCATCCAAAATTTGTATGTGTATCTTATCTTTGTAATTTAACCGCTCTTTATCCCCTTCACTTCATATTTAGACCCTGTGTTTAAAAAATAAAAGGGTCTATTAACTTCGTGCAAAGTCGATTTGTGTCTAACAGGCTAAAGGAGGCGTGGTAGACCTCATAAAGTATTTATATTCTTGATCAGGAAGAGAAGCCTAGTCGATTGAGCGATGTCCGTCTGTCTGTCCGTCTGTATGAACAACTAGATTTCGGAAACTATAAGAGCTACAGCATTCATATTTGGCACGAACATTGCTGTATGGCCGAAGCAGATCGTTTGTTTTAAATTTTGGATACCTCCTCCACTCCACCGCAATTGGAGATTTCTGTTTTAACAAAAATTTCAAATAGCAGGTGAAATTTTAAAGATAGGAAGTTGAGTTTTGGCACATGTATTCACAATCACATTATGCACAAACGTTTTTCTCAAATTTTAATACCAGCCTACACTCCCCCACTTCTGGATACCAAAACTTCAAATTGGTATAACAGGCTCTTTTTTGGAGATATACGGTTGTGCTTTGGCACAAATGTGCTAAATTACACTATACACCTACTGTTATAATAAAATTTTGGTGTGAGGGCCACTCTTCCAGAATTGGGGAAACCAAAATTTAATCGCTATAACAGGCACAGTTTTAAAGGTAGAATGTTGCGCTTTAGAGCACATGTGCATCTTTGAATCCCTCATAGATGGATCCAAATTTTTCTCCAATCCCCAACGGTTGGATCCTCAAAATTTAAAAATAAGAATATCATGTGCAATTTTAATAAGAGAAAGTCCTGATTTAGCACATGCACATTCGCATTATACATCTACCGTCATTTTGACATTTTGGATACCTGGCCCCACTCCCCCACAATTGGATACCAAGTCTTAAAAATGCCTTACCAGAAGCCATTTTGGATCTAGAACTTTGAGCTTTGGTTCATATGTGCCGAATTTCTTAAAACGCCTACTACCATATTCAAATTTTGGATAGCTATCCCCCACTGGCGGATACCTGAAAGCTTAAAATCGGCATACAAGGCGAAATTTTGAAGCTAGAACGTTGCGTTACATCACACACCTACTGTATTATCGATTATCGAGATCGATTACCGATTAATATTATTATCGATATAATTATCGAAATCGATTATAGATAAAACAATACAGCACCGAAAATAGTATACTATTTCGAAAAACTAAGCACACCGCAAATACTATTCTGCTCCAAAAATACTATTCTGTTCCGAAAATACCACCAGTCCCTACTTTTGAATATTTTGTTTTGAATATTTATTTATGAATATGTACTTCAAAATGAATTGCAATATAACATTTTTTAAAATAATATTTCAAATACTATCATTTCCTTACTCTGAAAACATATTAAGTTTGTTTCAAACTCTAGAAACCACGCTCCAGTCTCATTGGATCGTGGCCCCCTAAAGATTATCTCAGGACGACGCTAAGCTGAGTCGCTTCGAAATTCAAGACATCATACAGACATACAGCGGGATAAACAGACGGACCGGTATGTGTCAATCGATTCGGAATGTCATTCCGATAAATATACATGTTCTTTATGGGATCTCTGTCTGTAACTTATATTAGAGCCTGTGTTTAAAGAACAATAAAGGGTCTTTTAGCTTGGTTAAAAGGTGAAATGTGTGACAGACACAATAAATGTATATAATCTTAACTATGATGAGGAGCCGAATCGATTGGGCCATGATTGTGCATATACGGATAACCAATATTCGAGTTCTACAATAAATTTCGATTATCGTTAATCGGTATCTATCAGTGGGAGATTGGGTATAGGTATCGAAAATTTGAATATGACAGTAGGTGTATTTCAGTAGGTGAAAATCAGAACATATATGCCAAAGCACAACGATCTAGCTACAAATGAAGGTCTGTTATGGCAATTTAAATCTTTGGTATCCAATTATGGGGAAGTGGGGCCAGATATCCAAAATGTGAATATCACAGTAGATGTATAATATAATTGTACATATGTATGGCGAAAAAATCATCTTGTATTTTAAAAATTACACATGTTATCCAATTTTTAGTTCTTTGGTATCCACCACCCAAAGTTTACATCAATTGTGAAGGATGCGAATTTGCATCTATGCCCTACAGCAGAACATTCATGCTGCAAATTTGCGTCCGTTATGGCGATTTTAAATTATGGGCTCACTCTATCTTAGGAATGGGGTCAGCTAGCCAACATTTAAAACAAGGTTAACCTGCTTCGAAGCAAAATCAGTGTTCCTCCCAAATATACAAATACTATAGCTCTTATAGTTTCCGAAATCTAGGGGTTTATACAAACGAACGGACAGACGGACATGGCTCAATCGACTCGGCTTCTCATCCTCATCAAGAATATATATACTTTATGGGGTCTGTCATGCCTCCTTCTGCCTGTTACACACAAATCGACTTTGCACAAAGTTAATAGACCCTTTTGTGTTTTTTTAACACAGGGTCTAAAAAAATTAAAAAATAACAATAAAATATATTTCAAATTTCCATCAACAAATATTATTTTTTTTACCAACAAAAATAAATGGGAAAAAGAGAAAAATTGATGGTATTATTTCTTTCGACTCTGTATAAATATATATACGACTCTGTATATATATATATTTACATATATAACTTAAACTAAAATAAGACCAACAAGAATATTATGGTCCATGCGCCAATCCATTTCAGACAAACAGAGAGAAGACATAGAAAACAGTCAGGGCCGTACGAAGTATGGTTTAAGATGTACGCAAAATCTCATTCGGTATAAGCAGGCTACCGCCGATTTTGCCTGTACGTTAATCCGCCCCTGCACACAACAACGAAAATATTGGCATACTTCTACGCCTCTTTCCCCAAGTTTCACTCCCTCGCATAAATCATGGTGTTGATGTTTGTATCGCGTTTGGTAACCTTAAGTAGAAAAATATGTGCACCCTATCACTACCACTTTCACTCTTTTCATTGTTTTTGAAGGTACACTTGTTTCGTTGGGAGCGTAGACAATACATGCAGATAGATATAGAAAAGCGGAAACGGATGTAAATGCATGTAATTTGCATCTATAAATAAAAAAAAATAAAAGGAATACGTCGGGTTCGTCACAGATCTCTGAAAATAACTCATAAATTGGCATATTTACGGATCACTGCCTGTTGCGATGTAAAACTTTATTTTGCTCGTTTCGCCATTTAGTTTTTGCTTCGTATAAAGAATAATATATTTCTAAGATTGCTAAGAAAAATATATATACTATTATGATGGCAAATATAAAATAATCGATTAAAAGTGATGGTGATAAAAGATTAACGATATCGACTATCGAAATTAATAAGAGAAATCGGTTATCGATAATACTATACAACACCTAAAATATTAAACTGCATATACTATACTGCACCGAAAAACCATACTACTCCGGAAATACTAATCTGCTCCAAAAATACTATTCGCTTCCGAAAATACTAAACAGAGGGTCCCTACTGTCGGGCCAGTGCCTGCTGTTGGATATTTAAAATTGCACCTCGTATATGAATACTGGAAGTCTTACAGTTTCCGAAATGTAGGTGTTCATACAAATGGACAGGCAGACAGAGGGACAAACAGATAGACAACGATCAATCGACTCGTCTTCTCTTTCTTATCCAGAAAATATATACTTTATACGGTCGGTTGCGCCTCCTCCACGGCCATCCTTCGCTTTCTCTAGATGATGGTAGGGCTGCGAATGCGTTGTCCATTTGCGGCTACGTTTATAAACAATTTTGAAAACTGTTTTTATTAACCAAATATAGGAGTTGTGTAATATTACCACCACATTCTCTACGCTACTTAAAGCTTACCAAATTAATGGTAATTAAGACGATATGCCGATGTCAGTGCAGCAGTTAGTCAGTGAAATTATTATCACGCCTATCAGCTGTGGTCTAGGTCACGGTAGCGTCACTGTGGAACACCTATTTGTATTATTACATATTATTACGAATACTTTCGATTTGGCAGTTTATAGCATTTTGTTCCACTAATTCTAACACCGGCACGTTTATGTTCGTTTGCTAATCTTCATCAAAACTTTCGTCATCAAAACGGGATTACTATTAATCTTCCCTGAATGTGGTCATAGACACCACTCATGCCCATTTATATAGAAGTCTTAACAGACGCTTATGGTATGAATATGCGTGTAGTGAGTTTTATATTTTCTACATAAACATCAAATTGTTATTATTTAGAGGCTTAAAACATCACTATTCTTTGATTGCAATTATGTATATTGTTTAAGTAATTCGGTTCAGATACCTCCATACTATTACACGTTAAGAACGTGTAAGAGTAACTTTTAATACCTCGTTTAAATGTTTGTGTAAGGCTCTGATGCTAATATTTGTGGCAAAACACTTAAGTCTCCCACTGAAAATATTTAGAAATGGGTGTGTTTGATAGTTAAGGTAAAAATATTATATTTGCAGCAGTGTGGTATGAAAATCGGTAACCAATAATCAAAGTCAGTGTGTTATAACACTTTGTGTGTCGAATCCCACCGTTCTAGCTGAAGTTGCACCTTGTAAGCTGATTTTTAATTTTAATCCAATAGTGGGTTTGAGGGTTGGTATACGGATTTTTAAAATGACAGTAGGTCTATGATGTATTTTAGGACATATGTGCCAAAGTACAACGTTTCGGCGGCTGCCATTGTGACTTGAAACTCTCGTAAAAAAAAGCGAAGAAATGAAGACTGGTATCCAAAATGTAAAAACAATCTTGAGCTGCGTTGGCTATGCATATAGCATCCTGCCAAATATGAGTACTGAAGCTCTTATAGTTTCGAAAATCTGGGGGTTCATACAGACGAATAGACGAACAGACACAGACAAAAAAATGGATATAGCACAATCGATTTGGTTTCTATTAGTGATCAAGAATATACATTGTCTCCTTCTCTCTTTTACATGCAAATCGATTTCACACAAAGTAAAAATAGCCTTTTGTGTTTTTTTAACACGGTAAAAAAAAAAAAAAAAAAAACAGAACACGGGGTCCCTACTGTAGACACCGTCCCTACTGTTGTATTCGTCATTATTAACACTCTTTCAAAATCTTTTATATCTCGACACAATTCTCATTCCAATCAGGTCAGTCTTCACATTAGAAAGAATTGGAAATCGTTGACTATTCGGCATAAATTAAAAATAAAAATTTATGACATTAATGTATGTGTAGAACATTTCCCTTATGTCGTGCATAAAAAATATGAACCAGTCCAGCAATTTATGTGAGAGATATTTAAAGTTCGACTAGTGAAAGCACACCCACATTTGAATTGAATTTGAATGTTGAATAGACACGTTTTCAATATTAATTGTGCATGTTTTATTAAAAAAACGTATCCATGTTTTATTTAAATTATTAAAGTAATTATGTGTATTTGATTTTTCTTTACCGAATATCAATAATCGATTACCAGTAACCAATTACCAATACCGATAATAGAATGCTGCACTGAAATACGGCACAATCCCAATTCTGCTGAATATTAGATATCAACTCGTCTCAAATCATTGGTTAAAACGAAATTGCAGCATCTAATCGATATGTTACAACTTCTCCAACGGTTATTTGACGATTGGCCGATATTATTTCCTGCACATCAATAATTCATCTGTTGATGACGGCTGGGGCGTCTGACTGAATTTATGTGTACTACATGTATATAACTTAGAGACTGAGTAGTATTTGAACTCCACAGAAAAACAAAACTCGAACATCAAATATATGTAAAAACATTTGTAGATCCCACCTTCATTCCCTTTCCAACTATCTACTTCTTTAATTATAATTTTTTCAGTGTGTTACTGTTTTATAGGCGGCCGATGCCTCTTTAAATGATCGGTTTTCATAATCGATAGCCGATAGGCGTAGGTGATGGAAAGACTTCTACCCTTAAAATTGCTACTTGCATCTTGTAAACCATTGTGACGGTGCAGGGGTAGCAGACTACAGGAAAGGTCGCTATAGGTCGTATGCATTAACTTAGATTCAGATTCCGCAGAGTCTCTCAGAAGAAGTGTCGTCCAATTACGTTCAATGAAAAAGTGAATTTTCAGTACTCATACAATGTTGACTAAGATCTATGAAAGTCACATAGAAACTATAATTATTACTACCATGTGCATGCATATATGAAATATATACATATACGTACTATATTTACATTTATATATAAATGTGTGCAGATCGCACGAATTCTGCAAGAATATATTTAGCTACGATTATAACCCCTTAACATTTCGTAAAATTCCCATACTCCCTCATGCCCCCAGCGCCCACGTTGTCCAACACTTATTCCCAATCCTATTTCCATTCCCATTCCCACTCCCTTTCCCATTCCCATTCCCATTGCCATTCCCATTCCCATTCCCGTTTCCATTTCCATTTTTATTTTAATTTCTGTTTTCATTCATAAATTTCGTCTTCAAAAATAGAACTATTGCACTTGCTGCATGCTGCATGCTGCATTTGCAACCGCGCTCCAAACCGATGCTAGCGAACAGCGAACAGCTACCAGATTCTCTGTCCATCCTTTCACAGCCAACTGACGCGCACACACACACATAGTAAAGGTACACTATTTCCCTGCTTCTGTTATTCGGCAGATGCTCCTGCCCGCCCTAAACAGCTTGCGGCATTCAACGCGCAATGTGCACCATGTACTGTGCAGCGTGCATGGACCGTTCCTGTGTGTCACGTCACAGTTTTCCCTTTGTCATCTATGTAGATGTTGTTCTGCTCTGTGCATCATCTCTGCAGGAGAAAGCACGGCAAGGTTAGGCGAACATTTTGATTAATATTAGAATATTTTTTGCAGGCATTATTTAACACATTTCCGGTGTGATTTGCTATGCACATGGACAAGTAATTTTTAGCTGAATGTGATATATATATATATATGTGTATGTATGTATATATAAATACATATATGTATTTATTTATATATATATATATATATATAT
>JBANCZ010003730.1:0-11837 GCA_037040025.1 Sphaerogastrella javana | reverse complement strand
AGTGGAAAGTCCACAGGTTCTATATAGTATAATATATATGTTCATGTATATGGGTTATATACATATTTAAGCCTATGACTTCATAGGGGGTTTTTTGCTTAGAGTTCCCCTAGCCTCAACACTGATTTATAAATATATATCGCACTATATATAACAATCCGAGTCTATCTATAAGAGAAAAGTCTGAAATTTGTTTCATCCCGGATATTAACATTTTAAGTTCCACAGTTCCACATTAAGTGTAGCAAAGGGGGTTTCAAAAATATTTATTTTATATTTAAATAAAAAAAAATAACTAAACTTAAATATAAAACAGGGAATTATTTAATTTTAATAAATATTATTTCTATTAAAGAAATAAGGAATATTTGAAAATTTATTTAAATATTTATTTTATTTAAATGAATGAGGAATTATTTGATTTAAATAAACTGGAAATAATAATTTGATAAAATTAATAGGGAATATTGAAATTATAAATTTAGTTAAAATGTAATTATTACATTAAATTAAAAGGGAATTATTAAATTTATATTAGTAGGGAATATTTAATTGAATTAATAGGAATTGAAGGCAATAGGGAATTAATTATTTAAAATATCTATGGAATATTAATTAAATTAATAGGGAATACCTACATTTTTATTTAAATGAGTGCGGAATTATTTAATTTAAATCAATAGGGTTTATTCTATTAAATTGGTTTTAATATAAATTAATAACACAATTTTTAAATTGTAATTAAAAAGGAGTAATTCAATTGAATTAATAAGGAATATGAAAATTATAATTTTTATTAAAAAAATTATTAATCAATTTAAATGAATAAGGTATATTAATTCCATCAAATTATTTATTTTTGTTATTTTTGAGTAAATTAAAATGCAATTTTTTCATTTAAATTAATAGAAAATAATATTTCGAATAAATGAATAGCGAATCTTGAAATTTATTACAAAAATAATAGATTTATTTAATTTAAATTAATGGGAAACATTTTTATTGATTCCTATTTAATTGAAAATAATTTAATTTAAAATAATAGGGAATAAAAATTCTTTTATAATAATTAGGAATATTAAAAATTTTATTTGAATTAATATTGAATTATTTGTTTCAACTACATTGGGAAAATTATTTCGATTATATTAAAAGGAAATTTTAACATTTTAATTTTAATTAAAAGATAATTATTTTATTTAAATTAAAAGGAAATTATTTAATTAAAGTTAGTAAAGAATTCAATTAAATTATTAGGAAATATTTAAAAATGTATTTAATTTATTTAAATTTATTGAATTTAATTAAAAGGAAATGTTAATTGGATTAAATTAATGAAGAATATATCGAAGTGGAAGAGTCTCTTAGAGTGAAAGAAATTGAAATATATATATAGATAGTTCGATGGGAAATATTATTCTCAGTGTAGGCGCACGTTTCTCTAGCTGATGGCAGCGCGGAAACTAGAAAACTATTTGTAATCTCAGTCGCAGCTCGGACACCTGTTCCAATACGGCAGGCTGGGAAAGCGGAGGGAAAGCGAAGGGAAAACAAAGAGAAATCTTGACATTTCTACATGTCGCTGATCCTGCGACTCGACGAGGGGAAAGTGGCTGCATTGTGCAACATCCGGTTAGACACTGAGTGAAACAGAGACAGACACAGAGAGAGGCAGAAAGAGACAGGGAAAAAGAGAGACCAGGAGATAGAGTGAGTTAAAGAGGGGGGATTCAGGTAAAAAGGGAGAGCCAGACAGGATGGGAATTCCTGGCATTTGTTGCCTCCGCCGTTATAACCGTGCCGCGCGGTGGTGCTTTATATCAAATACTTGGTCACCTTGGGCAGCATTCACCAAATGCGTGGATACACACACACACACACACACACACATACAGTCACACATACACACACAAACGCGTACGAGTGAGGGCATAGAAGGTACCGCGTTTTGGATTAAAATTTCTTTTCGTTACGTTTTCTTTCATTTTATTTTATATATTTTTTTGTTATGTTGAATGCATTTTACTCAGCCATTGCAGAAGGGGCAAGCAGAAGGGGGGTAAACTCACACACACACACACACACACACGCACACGCACACACACACACACGCACACGAAGAAGCAACTTGAACGGTGCACAAGGGACAGGAGGCATTTTATTTTCGGCATTTGAAGTTGGTCCTTTTTTTGTAAAAAAAAGAAACACAACACACACACACACACACACTCTTACACTTATACCCAACACACACACACACGCACACAGTCACACTTAGAGTAAAGTAAAGAGCCCGGGGGTTCGAAATTCAAAGCGCTAGACCGAACGTGCGAAGGGTTGTTCCATCCTCTCTCTCTCTGTGTAGAAGCATAAGTATATACATATATATGTGTGTATGCATGTGTATGTGTGTTTGTGTGTATGTGTGTGTGTGTGTGTGTAAGGAACACATTTGGATGCCAGACTGCGTCTCAGTTTCGACTCCCTGTGTGACATTATGCGCCGGCAGCAGCAGCAGCAGCGGCAGCAGCAGCAGCAAAGTGTAAGCAGCGAATCGATTTTAGGAATTCGTCTCATGCGAAATGTGTGGAAAATGCTGATAAATGAAGAGACAGAGCGACAGGCAGAAGCAGCAGCAGCAACAGCAGCAGCAGCAAAAGCAGCAAAAGCAGCAGTTGGCAAAACAAGCGCAGCGCCTGAGCCTGGACAAGCAGAAGGAAACAGGACCAGGGCCAATACCAGTTAGGAAAGCCCTGCTCCTTGTGACAGGGTGTAGCAGCAGCAGCAGCAGCACTCATTGCCATGCTAATGAGGCTTTAGACGAGGGCCATGGCAAAAGAAACACACACGGTGAGCAGGCGCCAGTAGGGTGTGCAGCGAATGAGTAAAACCAAAATCTAAGCTTTAGAGAGAACTTTAAGTACTATACCATGCTTCAATTGAAGCTTATTATTTGCTTTGTATACGAAGATATACATTTTATGCTACATATCCTATATATATATATAATTTATTCTATATTACTATTGTTATTATTATTATTATTATTACATTGTTATTATTATTATATATTATCATAATCAACTAAATTATTATCACATTCATACCACACATTGTATAGATCTAGAAGTTTGATTGTTTACATTTTGCAAAGAATTACATAACAAGCAAATATTTTGGGGTTTAACTTTTAGGCATTTATCGATAAGTTTAGAATTAAATTAATAAAATTGAATATTTTGTTTATCATTCAAATAGTTAATAATTATATTAATAATAAGATAGAAGAAAAAATGTAAAAAAGTTAAATCCTTTGGAGTTATTCCCAACTAAAAACGAATTTATTTAAATTTTGGATATTTTGCAAAGATCTTCTTGACGATCTGTATGAAAATTGCAGCCGACACTTGAAATTCTCGTAACTTCGATACTGAAGTTGCTTTTTGTTTAAGTATAAATGATCAATCCAGTTAAGTTTATAATCTATTTAAAATGGTCACGTGCGACACCCAACAATCATTGATTTAGTCACATTTGAACATTACACTGCACTTCTGTCTAAAAGAAAGCTATCCGACCAAGCAGCTTACTACCAGGCATCGTATAATTGCAGCTGCAGCTACAAAAAAAAGGGGGTCCCACAAAACCCGGTCTTTTTGACCGATAAGGTCGCTTAGCCCAACGGCATGGAGGTCTACACGCTGAGCAGCGCCTGTATTGGAAGCGTCTGATTGCCAGGTTTACTGTTTACCCAAAAATACGTACAATCGATAGAGTAGAGCAGAGTAGAGTGGAGAAGGGTAGAGTAGAGACTGCAGCCCATGATAAGATATGAACGTGCTGCAGTACAAAAGCCGCTTTTAAAGCAATATCCAATGGGGGAGCAATGTGTGTACCCATGTATCGTACATGTCTAGTACGTACTGCCTATACCTATAGTCGGGCTGTAGTCTATACCTCAGAAAGCCCGCCAGAGTTGCAAAGTTTTCACTGGCGACGTAAATTCAAAATTCATAGAATGTCGACAGCATTATGCACTGCGTGTGAGAAAGAGAGAGGAAGAGTGAGAGAGAGAGAGAGAGACAGGAGAGAGAAAGACAGAGCGGATGAAAGAAAGGGTGCTAGGAGCAAGTGGGTTCGAGAGAGAAAGAGAGGGCAGCGAGACCTGTAGACAGACCACACAGTCTGAGCACTGAGACCCAGAGCCAGACTCTGTTTTATAGCTGTCTATAACAACAACAACAACAACAACAGCAACAACAGAAACAACAGCAACAATGGCAACCCGCTCGCTCAACGCAAAAGCTGCAGTCGGGTGCCGTCGGGTTGGGTTGCGTTGGGTTGGGCTGGTCTGCTTTGGCTTGGTTTTGGAGCGACAGCGTACAGCAGGGGGTTACCATGACTCTGAGTCGGGTTTTTTTCTGTTGTGGCTTGGCTTGTAACTGAAACTGAAACTAGATCTAGAAAATTGTAAACAGAGCGACTATATTTATTGTTGTTGTTGTTGTTGTTGTTGTTGTTGCTGCTGCTGCTGTTGTTGTGAATTTCCCGTCTTATAACTAGCACCGTTGAGCTGAGAGTGGGGAGACTACGCTCTGATCGTAAGACCTGTTATATAAGAAGGGTGACAGCGACTACCCTGCACTTACACTGTTCATGTATACATTTATATTCTATAATATTTTATAGTATATTTACTGTATTTATTATTATTATTGCAATTTTCGAAGCAAATTGTTGTAAATTTGTATACTGGAAATTTTAATGAAAATTATTTAATACGTTTATGTTATATATATATTATATTTGGATGGTTGCAAGTTTTGATTAAATTTAACTATAAAGTGCAAAATTTGTCGTATAATGTATTATTTATTGGGAAATTCTATGGATTTATATGCATGTACAAATTTAAAAAAAAAAAAAAAATACCGTAAATTTAATAATTATTTATTTAGTAGATAGTATATTGATTTTAGTTTTGAAATTTGAATTTACATTTATTTACCAATTATAAGAAATTTATATAAAAGTATAAAATATGTTTCATTTTTTATTTATGAATAATGATTTATATAGAATTTTAAAATATATTTATTTACAAATTATATGAATTATATATTTTATTTAAAATTATTATTTATTTTTATTTACATATTATTTTGGTACATATTATAATAAATTGAAATAAAATTTAAGAGTGTATTATTTCTATTACTTTAAAAGTTTTTATTATTATTTATTTGTATATATATTAAAAATTATAATTAATTTAAAATTTGTATATGTTTTTAAATAATAATTAATTAAAATTATAAAAATTATAATGAATGAATATACAATTTCAAAATTTTAATTTTTATTTATTTACAAATTATACAAATTTATATAAAATTTGTGTTTATATCGTATATTCACAATTTATGTTTAGGTTTATATACAATTAATTAATTTTGTCTGTATTTAACAGTAGTTAACTTGCAATAAAAAAAATATATAATAATAATTAATTAATAATAATAATAATTAATAATAATAATAATAATAATAATTAATTAACTATATAATAATATTATAATTAACATAAAATTTAATTTTAATTATTTTTCCTTCATTTTTGCCCCAAGGAATCTATACACATATGTTGCCTTCTCTTTCCCACTTGTGCACAAACAACGTAAGGCTCTTACGGCGACAGCTTCAGCTAGCTTAAGCAGCTTTAAAGCTTGACTTCGGCTATGCACACACACACACACACACACAAACATACACCCACGCACACACACACACATATATAATATGTATAGATGTGTATATAGAAGCTGCTTAAAGCTTCGGCCACTCACTGCAAGCTGTCTCTGTGGGTAAAAGGCCTGCAATTGATTGCATAGCATTAAGGCAAAATTTCCAATTGGGTGGCCTTTTATATACAGCACAATACATGCAAAAGACACAAGCAAACGCACACGCACACATACACATACATGTGTATATAAATATATATGTAAATATATAATATATATATATATACATATATGCAATGTGTATAATAATGTGAAGTCCACTCACTCATGTACACACACACACACATACATACAGCTAGAGATGCGTAAGCACGCACGAACACACACACTCTCACACACACGCTCATATACACGCATACGCACATTTAATGCAAATTTAAGCATTTAGCTGGCAAAGTAAAATCCCTCTGTCTGTGCATGTGTGTGTCTGTGTGTATGTGTGTGCTCTTCAATTGTGTGTGTGTGTGTATGTAATAGCTATACATGCGATTGTGTATGTGTTTGAGTGTGTGTGTGTGTATGGCTTGCTGCTGATACATAATGCAGGGTAATATAAATAATTGCATCCCATACAACATATGCATATATAGATACATATGTACATGCATACATACACAAACTGCAGCTGTATGTGTGAGTGAGTGTGTGTGTGTTGCATAACCACATTTGCGTTTACATATACCACAGATATATACATATATGTAAATATATATATACATACATCTATGTACATCTATATATGCCCATATAAATATATTTATATATGTGAACTGTAAATATATATGTTGTGTATTTAAAATGCATCGATGCCTGCTTCTTCCGCTTCTTCCTCCTTTCGTTGTTGTTGTTGCTGTTGTTGTTGGAATTGCATTAGTGCGTTGCGTCGTCCTTTTGTTCATTACACGCACAAAATGCTTGCATAAAATAAATTTACAGCAAAATACTCGAATGCATTTGTTAAATGAGCGACGATGAGTGACAGAGAGAGACGGCGAGAGATAGAGAGTGAGAGAGAGGGAGAGAGTGACGAAAAGGAGCAAAGCAGTTTGGGGCCAGGTGGCCATGTGGGAGGAAGCGAGCAGGCAAATGCACCTTGCCTGCTACATATACGCTGCACGAGTGCGAGTGAGAAGAAAGCAGTGAACTGCATTCCTTAGCAACTGCTGCGGTTGCTGCTGCTGCTGCTCTTGCTGCTGCTGCTGCTAATGTGAGGCTAAATAAGGCAGCGGAGTGAAAGAGATAACGTTACACTGCGAAAAATTTAAGATTCGATGTCAGCGAAGAAGAATAAATGAATGTAGAGAAAAAGCGTTAGATTTGAATTTTTTACATATTGAATTTTATTTCTCTTCATCTGAACGTTTCGCTTGTTGTTGCTGTTGTTTTTATTTTTATTTTTATTTTTATTTTAGTTTTAGTTTTAGTGTATTTTTTCTTATGCGCTTGAAACTACAACAGAAATATCAATAATCAAAATGATAAAAACTTATGGCTATCAAAACTTATATACAATCAAGTAATCGAAAAATAAACATTACAATTCCAACATATATATAATAGTATAGTATTTATAATTAATAATTTATAATTTATAATAGAGTTAGACGATATTCAAATAAGGCATATGTAAATATTGCAGTGTACGCTTGCAGGGATCTGAGTAAGAATTTCAAAGAATAGATTTGGGGGAGGAAAACAAAAATATTAACAAAATTTAATCTGACTATATATGTAGCATATATATCTTTTAGCTAATAATCGAACAGAGCTCAAACTATATTTAATTATTTATACGTATATGAATATAACTACTATACAAATAACATAGCGTAGATTTTCATAATTGTTTTTCCTTTTCTCATGTCTTCTTAGTTCAAAAATAAAATTACGTAATTCATATGGTTTTGCATTTTTGTTTTTGTATCTTTTAGTATTTAATTACATATGGTTTTCTCGTGTCGTTTCATATCGTTTCGTTTCATTTCTTTTCATTTCGTTTCGTTTTTGTTTTTTGTTTTATACATGTACAATATTTTATATCACAATAGAAAAAAGAATTAATTTGCATATTCTTTTCAATCGGTATAGTTTTCTTGTTTTGCTTTAAACAATAAAAAAAATTTACAGATATTTCATTTAACGTTTTCCATCTTTTTTTGTTTTGTTTTTTTACTAATAAACGTAGTTTTTTCTTTCCGTGTACTTTTGCTTTAAAGTATTTTTTTCAATCATTCTTTCTTGTTTTTGTTTGTTTTTTGTTATTTGACTAATTGTTTGACCAAGTTTAAGGACTAAAAACTAAATGTAGATTTAGTAAATTTTTGTTAAATGTCTACTATTAACATGTTTTAATTTAATTTGTAATTTCTTTATTCATCGACTAAATTAAACGGCATAACTAACGACGCTGCACTAAACAAATTCGGAATACGAAATTCGAAATTCGAAACAAACGCAAACAGAATACAAATACAACAAAACAAAAATAAACAACAACAAAAAGTTCAACACAAAGAATCTCGTTGGGCCAAATACAACAACAAAATTACGAGAAAACAAAAAAAAACGGAAAAAGATAAAAACATTTCTAACAAAAGCCAGAGACAGAGGCAAAGCAGCGCAAAAGAGAGACAGAGCGAGAGAGCGCCCCAACAAAGAGCATAATTTTTTTCCCGTCAAGTTTCTGCTGTTGCTGCTGCTGTTGTTGTTGCTGCTGCTGCGGGCAAGCTTAAAGCTCTGCCGGCGTCGCTGCTGGCGTCGCAGTTGCCGCCATTGCTGCGAATGCGTTGCCGTAGCCGTTGGAGGACGCTGGCTTTTGTTGTTGTTTTTGTTTTAAGTTTTGTTGTCGTTGTTGTTGTTGCTTTTGGCTTGCTTTTGCTTTTGCTTCATACGTTTCTCTTGCTGTTTCTGTTGTTGCCGAAGCGTGAATTAAAATAAACTATTTAAATTTATTTGCATCTGTTTAACTGCGGCCTGCATTGTACACACACACACACACACACACTCACGCGCAGAAACACACACATGCACGCAAGCACACACGCACGCATGCATGCTACGTATACTTGCATATGTATGGATTGAACGACGTGTGTATGTGTGTGTGCTTTGCTCTGCTCTGCCTCTCGCCTACTCTTTCGCTCTCTCGCTCTTACACTCTCCCGCTCTCCTGCTCTCTTTGGACGCTTATCGCGCGTCTCCATCGCCTTGCACTTTGTTGCTGCCGTCGGCCATAGCTGCAGCCGCATTTATTTTTTTCTCGTTTCTTTTTGTTCGTGTTTTATTTTATTTATCGTCGCTGCTGCTGCTGCGCTGCGTGCGTGTAAGCTGACGCGGCTGTGCGTCCCCCACCCCCTTCCTTGACAGTACCCCCCGCAATGAAGCAACTGGCCCCACAAGTGCCAATGCCGCTGCCAGCCCCTAAGGAACCTGCGGCAAAAGCAACAACAACAACAACAACACCACAGACCAGACCAGTGCGAGCTTCAGCTTCATGACAGCGTAGACTTCGCCGTCGTCGTCGTCGTCGTCGTCGTCGTCGTCGTCGTCGTCGCAGTCGTAGTATCTGTTGTGTGCATGTGAGTGTGAGTGAGTGTGTATGTGTGTTTCATTGTTTGCTTTTTGTTGTTGGCGTTTGTTGTTTTCAGTCCCTCTCACTCGCGCCCTCGCTCAATGCATGCTCTGTCTCTGCTTCTGCCTCTGTCTCTGTCTCTGTCTCTGCCTCTGCCTCTGCCTCTGCCTGTGTCTCTGACTATGTGTTTCTGTGTCTGTTTCTGTTTCTGTTTCTACTCGATTCGTACGAAAAAATTTAGTACAGCGTGTGGTATGGCAAACGAAAGCTATGAGTTTTCAGTGTATCTTGTTTTTTTCTCCTCCTTTTCCTTCTTCTTCGCTGCTGCTGCTTCATTCTCCTAAGTTATGTGCGTGTGTGTGTGAGTGTGTGTTTTCTGGTTGCGTGCGTGTGTGTGTGTATGTTACGTGCCTTGCCTTCAGACGTCAGACATGCAACACGGCACGGCAGGTAGCGAAGGAGCGAACGGAAGACGCGGGGAAAGTCAAAAGAAGACAACGTTGCGATGCGTTTTGGCTCAGGTAAAGTCACACGCACACACCAACACACACACACAGGCACACATCCATATGGGACGAAGAGATGGCCGTCTAGTCGATCTGCTGCTGCTGCGCTGCTCGTTGCGCTTCGGCTGCGGCGCAGGCATTGCAGTCGTGGTGGACGCATCATCTGACCAGCCAGAGGCCCAGGTTGAGTTTCTGCAGCTTGGGCAGCTTCATGATGATATCGATGCCCTTGGAGCTGAGCTGTGTGCAGCCATAGAGATCGATGGTCTTCAGATTGGTCAGATCCTCGGCCAGGGTCTGGAGGCCCTTGTCTGTGATGCGGCTGCATTGACCAATGTTGAGGTTCTCCAGCTCGTGCAGCGACTTGGCTATCTTCAGCATGCCCTGATCCGTGATCTGGCATTGATTGAGGCTAAGGGAGCGTAACCGGTAGAGGCCCTGGGCAATGTGGGTGAGCGCCTGGTCGCTGATCTTGTCGCAGAAGCTAACGTCCAGGGAGTTGATGCCGCTGCCGCCTTCCGTGAGGTAGGCCATTCCAATGTCGGAGATGTTGTCGCAGGAGCGTAGATTGAGTTGTTCCAGCTTGGGCATGCGGGCCAGATGCTTCAGTCCGCTGTCGGTGACGCTGACGCAGAAGCTCAGGTTAATGGACTTTAGTGAGGTTAGACCCTGTGCTATATGGCCGAGCGCCTCGTCGCTCAGTCGCTGACAGTCCTGCAGTCCCAGATACTCCAGCTGCAGGTTGCCTTCGGCCGTCTCTCGACTGAATCCGGCCAGATGACCAATGCCCTGGTCACTGATGTGCCAGCAGGAGCGCAGATTCAAATGGCGCAGCTTCTTAAGTCCCCACGCGATGAGCAACAGTCCCGTGTTCGTAATATTACAGCAACCGCCCAGTTCCAGGGTTTCCAGATTCTTCAGATGCTGCGCTATCCGACCCAGGCTTGTGTCCGTTATCTGCTTGCAGAGCGACAGGTCCAGTGTCTTCAGATTGGGCAGATCCACGCTGAACGCATGCCCCAGATTCATGTCGGCCACATTGAAGCAGCCGCTGAGATTCAACGAGGTCAGCGCCGGCACCCCCAGCACCAGATCCTTGAGCGAGCGCCGCAGTGACAATATCTGCACCTTCTTGATGCCGCGCCGCACCAAGCAATTGAAGAGACTGGGACTGGAGCGTTTAAGGTGCAGCTTGGCCTCCACGCCCTTCCACACGCTCTTCGCATACGCGGCATCCCGCCAGGCGGTGCACACCTGCGCCGCACGTCCCAAATCCCGCACCGGTAGGTGCTCAAAGATCTGCTCCAGCAGCTCCGGGAACAGATTGCTAATGTGTGTACCCTCCACGGGCGGCGGACTCTCCGGAGACGCCGCTCTGTGCTGATGATGGTGGTGATGATGATGATGGTGTTGTGCATGCGCTGCTGCCGCTGCAGCTGCTGCAGCGGCTGCTGCTGCGGCTGCATGCTGCAAGTAGAGGGCAGGCGGCAGCGTTTGCAGCTGTGGACGATGGTGCAGCGCGTAGGGTGTGAAGCGCAGCAATGGATGCGTGTTGCGCGTTAGTCCCGGCAGCTCAGTCTGTTGATACAGTTCATCCAGATTCCAGGCGGCGGCTGCAGCAGCTACCGCAGCGGCCGAGCCAGCAGCACCGCTCCCAACCGTCACACCACCCACAGCACCACCGCCAGCGGCCCCTCCAGGCCCAACGACTGCAGCACCGCCCACGCCCGTGCCCCCGCCACCAGCACCGCCTCCATGGTAGCTGGTCAAGGCGGCGGCTGTCTGCAGCGAGATTGTGGTCTGATGATGGAAGGGCAACAGCTCGGTGTTAGTGGCCATAATATATGGCAGATGCAGGCTTCCACTGCGCGTCGACGTTGTCTTGAGGGATTTCTTAATACACTGATATATAGGACACTGATCAATATATATATATATATATATATAGTATATATA
>JBANCZ010003729.1:0-11837 GCA_037040025.1 Sphaerogastrella javana | reverse complement strand
TTTAAATTTATGTTTTTTTTTTAACAATTCCGGGTACTTTTTATACAGAAGGTATTAAGATCATATATATAGCATTAATACTAAAAAAAGAAATTGTGATCTATCAAATTTTCTTAATATTTATATATTTTTTAGTCAAAAATATTTAAATTTTAAAGCGTACATTTAAACAAAATATTTAAATGAAATTATACTTGCTATGTTATAGATATATATAAAACTTACGTAGTATTTCTCACAGTGAATATAATACCCATTTGCAGTATGAATTTTATGCCTTATGCCGCTGAAATCAAGATACCATCAGAAAATCATTAAAATTCATGCTGAAACATTCGGTGCGATTTTAAACACCATGCAAAATATTTAAATGTAAGAGCTGAGCTAAATGAAAAGGTATTTAGATCGATTGGATTGTGACATGCAAATTTTTTTCGTCGCAGATGCAAGGTGCTAAAGAGTTTATTATTTTTTGGCCTAAGGTTAAGTCAACAAACGAGGAAACTCCCTGAGCTGAGACACACATTTAGCCATATCGTAATGTAGATCAGCGACAATTGTTAGTGAAATCAACGGAGCACAATAAAAGACAAGTAAATTATTTATTTATGGCTTGGAAAAACGTTGTCATGTTGTATGTGCCACAAATTGCACATACTTAGATGTTATATCATCACACTCGCAGCCAGTAGTGCGACAAAGGTTAGATAAACAAGCTACATTTTTGCATTTAAGCCAACATTTATGCAACCAATTGAGAATTGGGCAATAGCTGCCGACAATTCGGCATTTCTGATTGAAAATTAAAAACCGTAATAGATATTGACTTTTGATATAGTATAATTATGTAGCCCTTAGGTTTTATTGTATTATATAGTTGGCCAACGATCACATAAAGAAATATGTGTCACTTATATTTACTATATTCCCCCTTAGACAATTGTTATTAATTACTATCATCTTCATTTGCTTATGTATGCCAAAAAATGTCTTAAAAACAATTAATTTATTAAAACATGAATTCATGTTATAAAATGACCATCAATTTTGAGTGATGACGTTGAGAACCTTTACTTTCATACCGGACCTCTTTGGACCGGAACCGTACCATTTTTTTTGTTTGTTTTAATGACTTTTGCATCTTGCAACCGTTGGGACACTGAGGCAGTCCATTGGCTTCTTTAAAATATGCGTATACGTCTAAGATCACTTAGGTTTTGGGCCGGGGAACGGGATCTTTGGTTCAGGTGCTACTGGTGCACCAGGGAAGGCCGGTTTATTTTTCTTTTTCCTATCGGGATTACGCATCCTGGGTGGTTTCGGCTTTCGGTGCACATAGCCCTTACCATAGATCCAGTCGAATCGTTTCTCACGCTCACCCGACAAACAGCACATGTACTGCACATGGGGACTGGCTGCATGTTCTAATACTGAGGGCATGGTCCAATCCTCATCTTGGTACTGTGTCTCCGAGTGCTTCATATGGGTGTGCTTCAAACGTTCCGGATGCATTAGACCAGCTGGTGGTGTGACACCAAAGTCAAACTCTGCCTCACTATCCGATGTATCGGAGAGAATCAGGTCCGCCTCACAGTCATGCAGATGACGTTCTTCGCATTGGCGCTGCACCTCATCGACCAGGCGTTTCTTATCAATGAAACTGCGGCAATAACACTCCATTACGGGTTTATGGCACTTGCACTTGCTGTAGCCCATGTTTTTAAGGCAACGTTTCATGTCACGCACCTCCTTCAGAACCGGATTCTTGACAATGCGAAATCGTACCGGTTTCATTTTCATATAGGGATTGGCTGAACGCTTCAGCGTCTCGGCATCTTTAAGCGGACGCAACGTGATAATGTACTCATCGTTCTTTTTTTCAATGTGTAGCGTTGGCACTTGCACCAGTTCCTCGCACGTCTCTAATTTGGGTTTTGGTGGAGGTGGCTTATGTCTGTAATAAGACATGTATTTGGACAAGGGAATGGTGTCTACCGGATAATCTGTAAGGAAGTAGCTCATCAGCTCGCGTATGGAGCGACGTATGGCACCTGGACGCCAGCCGGGACACTGTGCCAACGGATTGTGTGTCCAGAGCCAGCCCATGTGCGCGGGCACCTTGTTCGCTGTCGTGGCACATTTCGCATGACGCGAAACTTTTTTTTCCAATTTATTAATGGGCGCATAGAGCCGTGACTTTACATGCACCACCTTGGGCGGCTTTGCATGCTTCTTAGGCTTAGGCACAGCGCAAGGATCAGTTTTCTTTTTAGTTGCCGAGCCGCGTCGGCGCGTTACCTTGGCCAGTCGACAGGCCTCATCGCAGATCTCCTGAATTTTATCCGTTTCCTTATCATCTGCCTCAGCCTTCTCGAACATTTTTTGAAGCTCGGTAAAAACGTTAACCATATTAGGTTGTTTGGCTGAAGTTTTTGGAGGCTCCGCGCATGTTGGCTTAGGTCGCTCGGATTTTTTAATGCTTTTCTGCAGGTTTTTGTAGTCTTTTACAATGCTCTCAAAACCTTCCGAGCAAGTGCCCTCGGACACGAGCTCTTGTTGAGGATTATCAAGTGCCCGTTTTTCGGCCTCAATACCATCCATGAAATCCACCAATATTTCATTCGCAGTAGCCTGTTCATCGTATACCTCTTCGTCGAACATGGGCAACTGCTTGTAACCACAATGAGGGCAGACGGCAATCTTGGGTAACCAGGATATATCCTCCTTGCACATCAGACACTCGCGTTGTCTCTTAATGCCCATTTGATTAAGTTTCGGCGCCGAGATCTGTGGACACATACGGTTTGTATTACTCTCACCCAGATGAGATTGCCTCCCAGGGGAAAACTGAGCGGCCTCAGTAGGCATGGACTCCACCTTCAGACAGCCATCATCTATATTCCCACAGTTATATATATCATAAGGGCCAGCCGTGTCTACCAATTTCCCAGTAGGCTGGTAGAAACACGGGAGAAGACTGTTAATCAGCTCAGCTTAATCAGCCGTTAGTTACAGCTACTCACGTCATAGTTGCCTCCCCTACAGCGGTTCCTTGTTGGAGGTGAACTGTTGCATGCAGAGGCATCGCTAGAGATGCTCGATGGTTCTTGAAAGCCCAAACAAGGATCTGATGATTCATCACAATTATTGGAATCGATCTCAATCGCATCGGAGCAGTTGACATCTTCCTCCGAGGTTCTGCAAAGGTTCCATGTCCGTGTCTTTTACTCTATTGAAATACAGGGGCTAATTTACCAGGTCCATCTGGCATCTTACTTACGCATCGAATTCTTGGCAACGCATTGTCATCCCGATACGTATAGTACATATGCCCACAGTGCAGCCCTTGCAAGTCAGCTCAACGTTGGCTGTATGTACCACCTGGTCATAAGTATTAAGCATACGTTGTATCACCGAATCGGGTAATACATAGCAACCAGTACCTAAAGGATCACAGTTAAGTTAAAATATGGTCATTTCTATTTATATTTACCTAGCGCTTTATTCAAGTAGCGTACGGTTATGTTGATGCCCTCTGTAAGCTCCTTGTCCAGGCACTCCGACATCATGGAGAATCGACAAAGGGGCTCACAGGGCAGTTCATTAACATTTATCCGATTGGCACACAATACGGGCTTGCATCCGTCGCAAATGGATGCGACGATTTGAAGCTTATCGGGGCAGGGAAATTCTTGGCCAGGCATAAAAAGCTTTTGACAGATCATATTGGCCGTGAAGCATCTGGCACGTTCCTTATTGCACTTCTTCTTCTTGCCCTTCTTACTGCACTCTTTGTCCAAGTCCATACCGGGTTGATTCTTTTCAGCCTCCATTCTCAGACGAAATGCAGTAGAACAGCAAGGACCTTTGGGATTGCGTTTCTTGCCATTCTCATCGACCTGAACCAATTGACTATTTAGACGTGTGGTACAGCGCATATAGTTCTCCTTATCCCGAGACCGCTCATTGGTGGCCCAACAACAAGGAGCTTTAGCCATTCTGATAGCTATATATTATAGCTATATTGTGTTTGTAAAAGAAAAGATTTCAGATAATTTTTCAATCACAATTTTTTTTAAGCTAATTATATTTTTTCCACTGCAACAAATTTGTATTTACGGAACACTGAAAACTAACGCCCTGAAATTTCAATAGAGTATGACACTAATATTTCATAAAAATGTTTATAATAGGTCTGCCTTTTTCTATATTTGTCATAGCACACTTTGTTACTGAGTTCATCAACTTTAATCATTAAGTTTTAATGTTTGAAAACAAAAAATGATTATGAATATGTATAGATATACAAAATATTCAGCTAAATAGTTAGGCGAAAAAATTATAATAAATAAAATATTGATAGTTACGATATACGCAAATGTATTTTTCTGCTTTATTATAACTGACAATATTATCCAATCAGACAAATAAATATAATTTATCATAGTCGCTAAATTAATAATAGTTTCTAAAATTCCTTGAATTTTTAAAATTTTGACCAACTATACTAAAATTTGTCGGTCCTCTTGTACAATATCTGTTTATGTTACATCCAAACTTCTAAAATTGTATTTCATAATTGTCCATTGCATTATTAAAAATATGCGTATACATATTGTCAATCGTCACTTCTTGCGCGGGCTAATGAAAGGGACCTTAATTTCTGGTGGAACTGGTGCGCCAGGGAAGGCTGGTCTTGGTTTCTTCTTTACAGGATTTCGCATCCTTGGCGGCTTAGGCTCTCGGTGCACATAGCCCTTGCCAAAGATCCAATTGAATCGTTTTTTGCGCTCACCCTGCAAACACCCACTGTACTGGATCAGCGCACTGGCTGGATGTTGGAACATGGTAGACGGAGCCCAATCACTCATATTATACTGCGTTTCGGTACTAACATGATCAGGTCTATGAAGTCGCTCGGGTTTAATAATGCCAGCCGGCGGAGTCACCCCAAAGTCGAGCTCTTTTTCGCTTTCAGAGTCACTGGATTCTTCATAGACAAGAGTATCGCTAACGTCTGACCAACCATTTTCCGCAGTTATCCTCTTTACCTGTTCCTGAATAAGCTTAGTCTCCACATGAGTACGACAAAAGCAATCAGCTATTGGTTGCTTGCAACTGCAGTACCGAAATCCACTCTCCTGGAGAATCGTTTTGACACGTCTCGTGATTGTGGCAAAGTTGTTTTTACTAATGCGAAATACCATAGGTTTCATATTAAGATAAGGGTTAGCCGCACGACTCAGAGTCTTGGCATCCTTAAGCGGTCTCAGTGTTATGACGTATTCATCATTCTTCTTTTTAATATGTAATGTTGGGTGCTGTATTAAAGGCTCCTCCTCCGATTGTATATACACAGACTTTCTGCCCATATGAGCACCACAACGGCGAGAATTGGGTATCCTATCCGCTGGATAGTCCTTGAGAAAATAGGCCATTAGCTCGCGTATGGGCCTCATAATAGCCCCTGGTTTCCAACATTTATGATGCGCTAGCTCACTCTTCGTCCACATCCAGCCCATGTTGCAGGGTACACGAACGCTGCGCTCTGCACAGGTTCGATGAGTTTTAGCACTTACATTTTTGGGTTGCTTCCGAACCATAAAAGTATACCTAAATTAAAAATATTTTTTGAAAAATCAGTCTAGGATAAAAGTCAACTTACCGTTTAGAGCGTATTTGGGGTTTGGCGAAATGCTTTCTTTTCTTCAGCTTGGGGACCCCCGTATTAAGCTCCTTCATGGCCCGCTTAATGACTTTTCCCACACGTCGTCGTCTACGTCCTTTTTTCGCAGGGCTTTGGCTGCACAATTGCTCGCACTGCTTGCGCAATTTCTCTTCCTTAGGTGGCACCGCCTTCTGATCGGAAAATTTATCATGCATATCATTGAATATGCCTAACATTTCCTTCTGTTGTTCCGATGCTTTTTTCCCCACTTTTTTGTCGATGTCGTTAAGCTGTGGAGGTTGTAACAACTTGGACTTACTGCCTCGTTTAAACATATCATCACAGAGCTGCTTGATGCGACAGCGTGTACATAGACGCTTGTCCTCTTCAATACAAGTGCATCCCTTAGTCCAGGCCTTTTGGGCCTCACATGCATCATCAATGGTTTCTTCTGCGATTTCCCGAGATTCTACGAAATGCTTTTGTAACACTTCAGCTGCTGTGGCTGTCTCATCAAAGAGTTCCTCGCTGGATTCATAAGGCTTAAATTGCTTGTAACCACAGTAGGGACATGCAGCTAACTTTGGTAACCAAGATATTAATGACTTACAGACGGGACACAGCTGAGGCGGTTTAAACTTGGATGTCTTCAGTGCTGGAGGATCCAGATGTGGACTCAAGCTTTGAAAACGCTTGTGGTTCAATTTCAACTGCCTTATCTGTTCTGGCAATCGATTAGCTTTGCGTACCATCTGTTGCACCAGCTCCTCTTCTTGGGAGAGACCACTGATCGTGCTGCTGCAGCTGCTTAGCATAAGCGACGACTTTCTACGTGCCGCTCTCGATAGAGCGTGTCCAGGCGGTGGTGTTGGCACTTCCTCACGATCCAGATCCAAAACCTTCAGCAGTTCCTTGAGTTGCTTTTCCCTACGTTCCTTGGTTTGATCGAGCGCCGGGGGTGGCTTTACACCTTTGATAAAACAACTACATTCCTCCCCATCTGGAGCGCTCTTGGCGTGCAGACAGTTAAAGGGCGCACCGGCATGGGTCATGAGGCGTTCATCGGTTATACATGTGGTAGCCGCACATCTACCCGATCTTCCCAAGGTAAAAATAATGTCTCGCTTGTTGATAGACTTGTCCAATGGACGACAAACATCGTAGCAACCAAAAGATAACATACGGGTGCTAGAAATAGCTAAAAGTTAGATAACGAATTTCCTTTATGTGAAACGACTTACTCCAGATCGGGATCCGCAGCGCTGAATCTGATATTAACTTGTACGTATCCCATATTTTTTTTCCCCTTCAGTATGGGAACATTCACCACCTCGTTTATCTTGAATGTCGGGTCCGACAGTTGACGTAGCATTAGATCGGATAGCATAACATTGCCACATCCAATAAGTTCATCATTTTCAGAGACGGTGAAACAGACACCTTTAGTCGTCAGCGAGCTGATCAGATCGCAGGGGCTCGACACAAACTCGCCCAAGGGTTTGCTGGGAAAATCCTCCGTCAGGATACGTTCTTCAGTCAAATTCACAAATTCGTTGAAGACCCGTACGCTGTAAGTTAGCTCTTCAACGGCGCCACCTTTTGATATATTTGCGCTGCACAATATTACATCGTATGCATAATTTTGTTTAATGGGCTCCATTGGAACTTTTTACTTTATACAATAATAGTTGGTTTAAACTTTAAATGAAATGTAGATATTTAGTTCAACTCCTAATAAAGGTAAGATAAGAAAGATTATCTACTTTAAATTTTATCTTGGAATTGAAAAACAGTTTAATAAATAAATTTAAGCTTTAAATATTATGTAAAATGAACACAAATCTAACAAAGTTATTTACCATAATAAAACCATTACCATATTGACACAGCATGCTCAGTTGTACAAATTATACATCGAAATATATAAAATAAAGTAAATACTATATTGAGCAGTTAACTAAATGAGAACTGTTTTACCAAATATGATATTATCAATGTGCATCCCAACCTAAGCTATTTAGGATAATGACTCGCTTGACTAGACGGTGGGTATTTAATCAACAAGTAGGGCCATAATACGTCAACATTACCAATTGAATTTTCGATTGCGACTATTGCTTTAATAATTCATAACTCCGACCTCATAATTTTTACTTACCCAATTACTCGCCCATAATATATTCGGCTATTGGCAGTTTCACTGCTTTTCTTTTCTTGCTGCGCATTATATGGTGTTCCGGTGACCTGCTGTACTACATGTATTATTACATTATTACATCGTTATAAGTTTTGGTGTTATGTGATGTAAAACACTTGGTTACAGTATTAAATATTTATGATATCATTATAGAATGCATAAGGTTGCGCAAGTTCAAGTTTAAAATTGAAAACTAACCTTAATTGAATTGGGGCGTACTTGTGAATACCATGGGCCACTTAAGCAATTTCGACGGGACCTTTCGAATCGATGGTAGAAATATAAAAAATGTACTTATGACTTGTACACAAAAAATCGTATAAATTAGTTCTCTTTAGTCACGTTATACATTTAGATAGTTCTTCCAGGGTATACAACTCTTGAGCTTCGACTTAGTATCAATGAAATTGTAAATAGAAATAGTTTTCTAAAGACCGTAAACTTTAAATGAAAGCACTTGCAGTGACACTCTTCAGTTTCTATTTTGCATTAGACGTGCTTGAATAAGTTACGAAAAAGTTTTTAAAAAAAAATATAACTTTGGAAAATTTGAAGAATGGTTTTTGAACATCTAAAAGAACCAGAGAATGCAGTATATATTACATCTCGTTATGCATACAAATATCTTGAGTACATCATGGTACTAACGGGCATGAGAGCTCCTCCCGGATTGAGTCCAATCCAAAATATTTTGTATAACTTTTGGACAGTGATTTCCATGCTAATTGTAATAATAATATCACCAGTTTCATATGCAGTAAATTTGGTCAAGGACTTTAACAATGTGTCAGCCAATGAGATAGCTGGCTCGTTGACTATGTTCTTCAATATACCAGCGATTTCATTTAAAGTCATTATACTAATGCAGCACAAATCGCGTCTTGATGGAGCCAAGGATATGCTGGACATCATGTACAAGCGAAGCAATACTTTGGCGGAAAAACAAAGGATTCACAAGTTTATAAAACGTTGTCATTATTTCTCATATTTGTACAGCATATCGTACATGATGGTACCAACGCTAATGTATCTAACCTCCTCAATTTCTGGTTATCCACCTTTCAATATGTACAATCCGTTCATTGATTGGCATACCAGCACTAAGCATCTATGGATTGCCTCGACTACCGAGTACTTGGTGCTATCTGTGGCCGTTTTAGCTAATGTTCCAGTTGATTGTCTACCCTTCATATTCAGTATAACTGTGAGAGAGCACCTAAAAGTGCTCATAGAGCGAGTAGGCACACTGCGTAACGATCAGACTTTGAAGGAGGATCAAAACTTTGAGCAATTGGTGATGTGCATCAAGGATCACAAACTAATACTAGAGTAAAGTAACTTCGACAAGGCGACAAATCTGTGAAAATACCATATATCGCAAATTATTATGAAATTTAAGTTTCGTTTATAGATTACAACTATAATTTCATAAAATTATGGTTTTAATATTCACATTGGTTGCCTTCTTTAAGCTCTTTCGCATAAATTGCATCTATTTTATGTAAATAATATTTTCAGGTACTGTGCACACATGAGACCCTACGTCACACGTTCATTGTTTGTACAATTTACGGCAGTTGGTTTGGTTTTAGCCTTTACATTGATACACCTCATCTTCTTTGCCAACTTTTTGACGGGATTTGCAGCCATTTGGTATATGGCGGCCTGCTTACTGCAATCCTTTCCGATTTGCTATACATGTGATGCTATTCTTGATGACTGCACAGACCTGGCTATGGCCTTACTGCATTCGAATTGGATCGGTGCTACGCGACCCTATTCGATGGCTCTTATATACTTTATGCAGAACGTGCAAAAGCCTATAGAATTCATAGGTCTGGGCGTATTACCAATCTGTCTGGGCACGTATAGTCGCGTGAGTACCTTATAATTTCGTATAAAATGTATAACTAAATCTTTGTTTTCAGATGGTAAAGATGGCATTCTCTTTGATAACATTTGTGAAGAAGATGAATATATTTTAAGAACTATTTTAGTAAGTTTCAATAGTAGTAATTCCATTAATAGATTCCTCTGCTTCAATATGGTTGTCGATATTAAATGGCTAACTCTATTAATATTCAGGCCTAGTTGATATAGACCAATACATTACAGAGACTTCATTTAGCTTGAGACTGTAAAAATATCATTATCGCAATTTGAAGCGTCTGCTACAAAGTTCAGAGTACAACGAAATATGTTATATATATGAAAATATTAAAAATATGTATAATCTAGACAAACACGCTACACCCAAACCATGATAACACTAGAAATCGCTTATCTTTATATTTATAACATTATTTATTTCGTGTGGTCTTAGCGTTTGAGTTTTAAAATGTATAATGCGAGTAATTCAAATAATCCAAATGATAATCTGCACTATCATTTGTCAGAGTTTCAATGAATTATAAATAAAATGGTATACTTATGGAACAGCTTAAAATTTGCCTCAATAAAACGAGAATTTTGAATTACATTCGATTACAGCTAAGTTCTTTCCGTTCGCTTATCGATCAACAATTTTCATAACTCATAATCTGCATAATGCAATAGTTGTCTTAACTGATGTAATAATTTTTCAATCTTAGGGGCAGTTTTGCGGCTGCATATTATTATTGTTGTTGTTGTTGTTGTTGTTTTGGTAGACCCCAGCCAGCGGAGTTTACTGACGGGCATTGATGATATCAACGAATTCTGGTTTGAGAGAAGCACCACCGACGAGGAAACCATCAATGTCGGGCTTCTTGGCCAGCTCCTTGGCATTGGCAGCGGTTACAGAGCCACCATACTGAATGCGCAGAGAGTCGGACACTTCCTTCGAGATGTTATCAGCCACCCACTGTCTGAGGAAAGCATGCACATCTTGAGCCGGAAAACAATACATATTCAAATGATACAGCTGTCATGATATATATAAATGGGTGGCTAATCACCTGATCGGGAGTAGCGGTCTTGCCGGTACCAATAGCCCAAACGGGCTCGTAGGCAACAACCACGTTGCTCCAGTCGCGCACTTTCTTGGCATAGGCGCACATCTGGCGAGCGACCACATCGTTTGTCTTGCCAGCCTCACGCTCCTCGAGGGTCTCACCAATGCAGGCAATGACCTTCAGGCCTTCAGCCAGAGCATGCTCAGCCTTCTCGGCAATGAGCTCATCGGATTCCTTGAAAATGGCACGACGCTCCGAGTGACCGAGAATAACCCAGTTGGCGCCAATGTCTTTCAACATGGCGGGCGAAATCTCACCGGTGAAGGCGCCCTTGGCCGTCTTGTAGGCATTCTGACCGGCGACACCGACACTGCAGGGCAGCAGATTGCGGGCGAACATCAGATAGATGGCGGGGCAACCAATGACCACCTCGGTGTTGGGGTCTAGCGGGGCATCGGTTAAGGTCTTGCAGATGTCGGTAATGGACTTCTGGTCGCCGTTCATCTTCCAGTTGCCACCCACACAGAATTTACGTCCAGCCATATTGTTAACACCCTCGGAGAAGTTGGCGAAGAACTACACACGAAATCAAATGGAAATTTTGGGTTATCTAACTGCAGAATTTTGTTTAAAGTAATATTCCAAAATTTTGATTGATAAATCGTCGAAAATATTCCTATTTTAATTGTGGTTTTCTTTCTTTGCCGTAAAAACACACCCACCTCGATTGTAATCAACTGATATACTGACTAACCTTCTTCTGACCTTCATATGTCTTCCATTGACACTTGAAAAGCTTTGGAAAAACAGCTGTGAATTTGCCGAAAAAAGCTTCAGATACAACGCTTTTAAATATATCAAGCGACATAACAGTCGCACCGGGGTTGTTGTCCATGGCTGCGGTTCGCTCTGCCAAGATACTGCTTGAGAATATTCTTGTGGTGAATTGCAAAAAATTGCAGAAATAGCTGGACTGTATAATGCCGCTTAGCCTGGAATAATTCAGAAACATCTTAATCTACTATACAAAGCCAACATA
>JBANCZ010003728.1:0-11837 GCA_037040025.1 Sphaerogastrella javana | reverse complement strand
TCTCACTCTGCCATCTTCTCGCTTTACTCGTCGCTTCTCGCTTCGCTCCGCTTCTCGCTACGCTTCGCTTCTCGCGCACACTCTGACATCAGCCTAGCAGTTTCGTGGCACGTAAACAATCCCATAGGAAATGCGCCTGAAAAAACGAAGCGCTATTTACTGTATATTTCTGCTTGAGATATTTAATAAATTTACACTTACTTGGCCCAATTGTAACTCACAGATGCATGCTTAAGTTCTTCTTAAGTAACGTAGCTTTTGTAGTTCTTTCTCTCGCACAAGCGTGCAAAAAAAAATTGTATACATGTAGAGGCGTAAAAATGGCGCGCGGTAAGATATTAAAAGTTTATCGATAGTTGGTGTGAAACGATTGTAAAGTGAAGAAATATGCCTTTAATAATCGGTATTTTAAGCAAGCTTGTGAAGAACGCAATGTGTAAAGCAATCGATTATTCTAAAGTATTATAATGTAATTAAACAAGAATAACTTCTGATATTATTGTCCATATTAATTGTAAAAAAAATTAAGAAATAGTCATAACGTTCACTTTCGGTTCATTATAGCATTTCAGATGTTCTTCAAAAATGGATATTTTTATAATTATATTATTTCCAAACGTTTCTGGTTTTGTTGGTTTATTTTTTTAATTAAGTAATAAATTAATAAATATATCACTATGTGCATACTTTTATAGAGCAATAAGAATAAAAGCATAAGTGAATGAATCAATACAAGAAAATAAAAAACACCAACATGCAATGAATATCGATAGGAAAAACTGCAATTGATATCGAAGACACTTGCACATTCTGTAAATTAACACAATCATATTTTGTTCGAACCAATTACCATTATTAAATTAAAATTTATATTTTATTTAATTAGCGATACACTATCATTGATAGTAAAATCAATACTTACACCCACGTCGTGCAACACCGACGGCTATTCTTGAACTGATCGAAAACAACAGTGTGACCGTCGCATTGCGGTATGTATAGAATTATGGCGCGAGAGTTTGAGTAGGGGAGAGAGCAACAATACATACGCATATTTAGTATTCTCTTCGTGCTCTTATGTACGCACATACACGAAACATGCGTGGGTTCTGTGTAACATTGCAGTTCAATAAATGGAAATTTTATCATAAATAGGCTAACTTTGAACAGGGCAGCCGGGATGTTTATCATGAACTATCAAAAATGGTTAACAATTAATCAATATACCATACTTAATATTAATATGCTCATCAGACAACATCAGCAAATAATTTGTAAGTACACACATACACGTACATATATTCCATTTAAAGGTTAAACATTCCAGGTATTCCAGTCGTAGTTTAAAGGGAATTGTGCTGATTACTTCAAGTGCAAAAAAAAAAAAAAGAATTGCATTGCAGGTTCATTACAATGAAAGTGTAAAAGCCAGCATTAAATTGCTTTTGTCTTTTGTTGCTGCGTCTGCTCATAATTATAGTTATTAATTATATTTTTAATATTTATAACACTAGACCGCTGCATTGTCAGCATGTCAACTCAATGCATTTTTTGTTGTTTTCTTTTGTTTATTGCAATTTATCGACAACAAATTGATGAATTCAATTAAGCGAACATCTACTTGTCGCCTCACTGCCAATTAAATACCAAAATAAATTGTTTGTACACATTGAAAATCATATTTTTTTTCTTGTCAGGCGTCTATTGCCTTGACAGCAGACATTATTTAAATTGAACTTATTTTTAATAAAACTGTTTACACACGCATTTAGCCGCCTTCCTTGGCAGCCTAGCAACAGCTTCTTTTCGCTATCTATCAGACTTGATTTTGGTTTTGATTATTACCGCCATCTGTGGCTGTTATTTGACATCGGCAGCCGCACAAATCACAAAATCCAAAACTGATTAACATTTGCATATTTAAAGCGTCCTGTGGTCAATCAAAACTTTCAGCTTTCGATGCACAGGAGTGTGTTCGAGTGTGAATAGGAGCGAGAGATTGGAAATTGAGCGAGTGAGAGCGAGGAAATGAGCGAGTGGAGTAAGCTAGTTGAAAGAGCGAGTTGCCATTGAGCGAGTTCAAGGAGGGAATTGTTGTCGAGTGGGTTAGAAGTCAGCGAGATGAAAATGAACGAATTGAGAATGGGCGAGTTGAAGTAGGAGAAGATGGGAGCGAGTTGAAGTGAGTGTATAGGCGATAGCGAGAAGAGTGGAGTGAGCTACTTTAAAGGCAAGCGAATTAATGGCGAGGGAGTTAAAAAGCGAGAGGAAAGTTTTCGAATTAAGAGGGGGAGAGTTGAAGTGATGACCAGATGGTAGCGAGTGGGGGAAAAGAGTGGAAGAAAGCGAATTGAGCTAGGGGGCGAGGAGAGAGAGAGAGAGAGAGAGCGATCGAGTGTGAGTGAGTAAATACAGTTTGTCAAGTAATTCTTTGTAAATTAAAAACATGTCTAATATTTATGACTATTGTCATCGACATGAAGTAAACGTGGGCTCTAATATCATAATATTTAGAGATTTTCATTCATCCCACCCGAATTCCTTTAATTAATGCTTTTTTTTAACAAGTTGCAGCATCTGTCGACTGTTTGGGAACTTGAACATAGACCGCATAAAACCCACAAATGTTTCGACACTTTCTGGAACTAGCGGCTGATGCAATGCCAAAAATCCCATCGAAAGGGAACAATATGTAGATACAATTGGATTGTACAAGCATTCAAATAAAGCCACAAAGTACAAGGTTTTTTATTTTGTGTGTTCGGTGCTGGATAACAAACATAACCATTAACTGGGGGCACTTGTGTTTATGGGCTCTGTGCATGTTGACCGGAAACTCGTGCAGTTGTATAACAAACAAACATCCTGTCGGAAGGATGTTCCAATTAGCGCGTGTTTATGCGGCCGAGTGCCCAACTTGTTTACGTGTTTGTGTGATCCACACGCAATGCACCAACCTCCTTGTGATGCAGCCCACTGCAGTGCCGCACTCGAGCAGCATAAACAAATGAGTAATTGACGTTTTAATGAGTGCCACTTGACAGTGGACCATGATATGATGAGTAGACTTTCCTGTAGCTGTAACTCTGGTTAGGATAAAGCCCAAAATGCAGTACAAGTTTCAAATTTATCGATACAATATAATAAAATATGTTTGCATTTTTTTGTTTCTGTTTTTTTTTTTCCTTTTTTTTTTTTTAAATAACTCTACTGCATAAACTGATGAAAGTTGACTTGCGGAAATTGTTTACGTGCTTGGCATAGTGAAATTTCTTTGTACATCCCTTTGACCCATCCAACTGCCAGAGTTCACAAAGAGCCTGGAGCGCTGGAAATGCAAAATGTTAGGTAAAATACGCTTGAGTGGGCAACTGTGGTCCATGCTTAACCTAACCCGTAAACTCAACGACAACCATTGATGCTGGCCCATCAAATGCGCCCCACGGCATCCAATACTACCCATATACATACATATATATAGTCATAGGTGCATGCACTTCCTGGACGCAGGGCGAGTGCCACCAGTAATTGAGTCGTCTGTGAAACTTGCAAAGTGCAGCCACAGATGCTGCTTCTAAATACTCCTGCTCTATGACATATGCAAATTTCAAACATATACCAAAGTTTGTAACTTATAATTGAGCCGGAATTGGGACAAGGCCATCCTTGGGATGCAACCTCAAATAACTATTTAGTGCTGGACTATTTTCAAAGCATTATAAATATGTGAAAATCATTTATAGAGCTGGCTTAATTAACTCTTATCTTCCAATGCCACAAAATAGCCAAGACAATTTATAATAATTTAAGGCAGAACTAGCTAAAAGATAGAATTAGTGTGGTAAAACAAAATCCTAATTTAATGACTCTAAATGCAAATTCCAACATTAATAATTAAGCATTTGTTTCCATAATATAACACATTCTCTAAAATACCATTAGCACATACACTTTCCTTAGCTTGCTCTTGGAATGTTGCTAACATAAACATTTAGTTATTGTCTAGAGCAAGTGAACCAGTTTTAAAGGTCATTCGACCTTTGTTAGAGCTCGACAGTGGGTCATAAGGCGAATAGATGCATGCATGCACACACCGTGTATGAAAATCAAATACATCACAAAAAGCCAGGGCCCTTTTTGCTGGGTAAATGAGTACATAAAGCACTGAACGTGAAGAAGTTCTGGTAGCTCAAACAGGGTGCGTTCAAGAAGTATCCTTAACCCAATCTTGCATAGAACTGAACTAGTAATAGTTACCAAGTAGAACAAGTCGAAATCTTTGCTGAAATTTCCTGTAGTTACATTATCACAAAATAAGATTGTTCATAAAATTAAAATATCATATATAGTTGCGTCCCATAGAATATTGTTTCATATCTGTTGATGCAACTTGTCATTCGCAGTGTCAATTGTCAGCGACAGGGTTTTCGCATGGTTTCACCAATATCCATACCATCGAATAATGCTTTGGAGTTACTGCTTACTGCTTTTGGTTTACCACTAGAATAAATTTAAAAAGTTTGTGGCAACCCTGTGGTTTTTGTGCCATTCATTAGCATGCAAATTTGAAAATTTATCAGGTGCTAGTCCTCGAGATCATCCTCACACTGCCAGCAATACGGTTGCAGTAACAACTACGACTATGGGTACCTGCTGCCAGTTGCAGGTATTCAAAGGACAAAGTTTGATGCACGAATTATGCACAGGCTGGAACAGAGAAGTGCAAACTAGTTGGGATAGTCCGTTGGTCGAGCTTAGTTTCCCATAGAGTTGGCTATAAATACCGTTTGTGATATTAATAGATGTTCAAGTTTAAAGACAAATTTCCAAATATTTGTGAAACAATTATTCAAATGGCAACACTTTACATTTATTATATAAAAGTAAAACATATAAATGTAGAATTTAATTCGACATAATATTAACTTCAGATCACACATAAGTCTCGACATTATTCGGTTTCTGGCAACTAAACGATGAATCATCATTAGATCTGAAATGAAAAATGTACATAAAATATCATTTAATATTTAAAAAATTTTTTTTGTATATACATTAAACATTCTACAATAATAAAGTTAAGGTCTAAGCCACGCAGGACATAATTGAAAGACAGTTTATTATATAAAAAAAGATTTTACAATGCCAGCATAAGACATATGATTGATAAGAATTGCAAGCGTGCATATTTCTTATATGTATGCTTCGCCAGGGCGGATCAGCATGAATATAAAACGGATATAACCATAATAAAACTACAGAGAAGCCAACTGAGTTGTTCAACCAACTTCCGTCTTATATGGTCTTGATTGTCAGTAAGCAGAGCCCAACAACAACGACACCAACAACAATAGTTGCAATAAATGTCGAGCACAAATTCTGACTGGAAATTCTCTCTTCATTTCTGCATTACACTACATTCGCATTTCTTCTTTTTTTTGCTATGCCATAAAGCTGCAAGTGAGCACAATGTATTTAATTTAATTTGATTTAATGGCGAGTTGGCTGGCTTGCAAGAATTTAATTCCATTAATCCATATAGAATGAGATTTCAAATTTAAGTTTTTATTAAATTTTTATAAATTTTAAAGAACAAAAATTCAATTGATACCAACACCTAACAGGCATTTCAATTAATTTCGATCAATGGCAAAAGCCTAAAACAAAAGCTTCTCTGTGTACCCTGTAAATATTTGGCTACCCATTGTTGTTCTTCAATTTATGCAGAAAACAATAAAAGCAAAAGAGTATACAAAAAAAACTCCTACGCTAAACACAAACGCAGTGAATGTTTGTTGAACTTTCATTTTAGGTACACAATGAAGGTTTATAATATGAATAATTTAATAAGCCTCATAGAAGCATAATACAGAATATTTTTACTTAATGCAATGCATTTAAATTATGATTTATATTGATTACAATGTATTTTACTAATCAGATCGATACAATACACCAAACTGAGCTCGATATCATGAAAAGTTATCGATTACGCGAGCCAAGGGTTGCCAGACTGCTTATGCATCATCATAGCTGCCAGCTTTTTCTTTCTCTTAAAGTTTTTAACAAAGAGAAAAACTATAAAAAAATATAGAAAAAAAAAATATTAAAAAAAGCGAAAAATAAAAGTGTATTCCTGTGAGAAAGGGCGAAGTTATGCACGCAATATATAACTTACCAGTTTCGCCAAGTTTTCTCGTTCGCTGCATATGGGAGCAAAACTGTTCGTACTCATCGCCAGATGGCGCCTGCGTTGCCTTCATTGCTTCCATGCACTTGGTAAAGGCACCAACAATAGCTGCCAATCGATTGAAGGGCATTTACATCGATGTGGCCATTGGGTAAACTGCAAACAAATAGGTAAAAAGTATAGAACACGTCCAAAAAAGAACAACTTAAATTTTTTATATTCATTCATTTGCATAAGGGAAAGCTTAAAGCTTCAACTGCATTGCGATTTTAATTTTTATATATTTAATTTGAAATCACGCTCAATGCTAACTTTTTGCTTTGTCAATTGGATTTATGGGCATAAATATTTACATTTTTTGTCATCATGTATATTATTAATAACAATTGATTTCGCGCTTAATTCAAATTGCAAAACAACAATACAATTGAAACAATAACAATTTAGCTTTAGTAAAGATTATGATAAAAAATTTGAATAATTTACAAACATAAAAAGTCAGATTTTTTTTCTCTATTCATGCAGATGGCATACTTCAATTGTGACTCTTTGTATAGAATTAATTAAATAATTTAATTGAAATTAATTACAGTTTAACATATTAAATACTCTAAATGATTTGTCCAACTAAACTGAACTTACCGCTTCAAACAATTTTCGCGTTCGTCCAACGCCAGTTTAACAATATCCGCAAACACCGGAATAACAACCCAATCATTAGGTTTTCCAGCTATTATCGTCCTTGCTTCCACATTCCAATTCGTAGTTACAGAGTTGATGGCATTGCGTTCATACCGGAAGTGCCTTTAATGCCAATTGAACACCCGCTGGCCCTACTCGACAATTCTACATTCAAGTTGACTTGGTCAGTAGTGGCTAACAAGGATGTGGCTGCCTGCTTATCAGTCTTTAGCTCTGCCTGTGGCAACGACTGTGGCTGCTGCTCATTTAATACAATTGCTTGCTTCTGCCATAAGTGTCCATGTCCTTTGGCATATCGCTACATGCAATCCCATTGCTGCCATGTCACTTGCTATTTGCTCCACTATAATCAGGAATAAATCAAGTATCCAATGAGTATTGTGACTATATATACGTAAATATTGTAGCTCTGTTTATGTAACGATAATAATCTCAGCGTGTTCTTGTTAGATAATACATATATAGTATACAGTTTAAGTTTGATAAACGATTGTAAAGACAACCTCTAGAATGATGGAAACGTAACATTTTTATAGTCCTTATAATATAAAGAAATGCTAAAGATATATGAGTTGATTTGACGAAGCATTGTAGTATATAGTACAGTGGAAATTTGATAAGGACAACCTCTTATATTTGATAGAATACAAAATTTAAAAAAATTTGAAGTACGCGTTCTTTTTTTCTGCATTTTTCTGCATTCATTATATTGTTTCTCAACTGTTACTCACAGGAATATGAAGTCTAGCTATAGCAGGTGATTCCAGTGACTCCAATACAGAATAGTGTCACGATTTAAGTTGCCCACCAGCAGGTAATACTGCGGTATCCTTAGCTTCCTGTATGACAGTCGCATCCAAACGTTCATCCCACATCAACTGTACATAAATGAAATCAATATAGTCTATTTAGGCTACAATTAACAACTGATTTATCAAGCTCACCTGCTCGTCCAATTGCTGCTGCACTCCTCTGGTTCAATTTGCTTGGTTAATTTCTTTCCCAGTCGGCACAGGATTTGTGCGTACTGAGAGGCAGTTAAGAAATTGAGGGGTAAAGCGATCTGGTGCCATAGATATGAAATCGAAAACGAATCAACTGAAAAGAAACTCTGTGTGAATCCTTACCATGTGGTCGTTCTTGCTGTCCTGGCAGGCACGTAGGTCAGCCTCATGTCTCTGTAAATCAGTCAAACGATTAGTACTTCGGAAACTACAGTTTCCAAATGTGCATTGGAACATCTAGTAATTGTGTACGGATATAAGAAAGCTTCGATAAACAGATTTGCTTGGTTTGGTAAATCAAAACTCACCTAACAACTATAAGTTTAACATGATTCATCATGCGTTCGTCCCGATAATCGTATGGAAATTTCTACGTTCATTCGTTCATGTTCCTAAGCATTCACTATCAGGTACCGAAGTCAAGAGCTTGTCAAGCAATTCGTGTGTGGTCGCCGTAGTAAACGTGATGATAATAAAAATGAGAATACAATAATCCTAGAAACGATAAACATAGAAGCCACAGAGATTAGTATTATATGCGTATAAGCAGCAAAGAGCAAAAGCAAAACAAATAGAATTTAGTTTCTTAGTTCTCATGACACACACGTACGACTACTCGCTGGACTCAATTAGTTTCACTTGTTAGTAGCTACTAAGTAGACCTCCGTCTCAATTCCCCATCAACACTCCAACAAATTGTCACTAGCCCGAGGCAAAGAATTAATTATTTTGGCATTTATTTCATTTGCTTTGAACAGCCAACCGAAAAGACTCAACCACAGTATTTTTGCTCTTTACCATCTGATTGTTTTATTTCTGAACATTTGCTTGTTTATCTGCCTGGGGGCAGGTGCGGTGCTGGTTGGCTGCATTGCCAAAAAACATATTGAAATTTATGCACTTTGGCAGTTGTCCAGAAATAAAGGTAACAGACGGCTTTGTGGTGTAACATTTTTGGGTTGTGTGGGAAATTGCATAAATTGTATACGAATATGTGGATTAAATTGGGTCAAACTACACTTTCAATATCAAATTATAATATGAAATTAAATTAGATTTTACCTTATCCAAGTCAATCAAATGCTTGGGCAGAAGTAAGTAAGTAGCAAAAGATTCAATTGGGCCAGATATTATTTTTCCATTTGTGTGCATAATGCCACCAGAATCTAAGATCGAATTCTGTAATGGAAAATTTTTAGAAGAAATTTGAGACTAATAAATACATAAAAATTAAATGTACAAGAAATTCGTGTAAAAATTCAAAATAAATTGCTTCAAAATTAATATTACATGAGCATTCTTTGGAACATCATATTGTATGGCATTATTCGCAGCCTTAGACTTGCTAAGATCCAGCTGCAAAGATAATTAAATTTATTAATTACATTGTGTTTTCGTAATATAATTTCCGCCTAGAGCATATCTACCTCCAACTGTCGGACTCGCAATTCCAAATCTTGCACACTCAACTGCTCTGCGCTCTGTCGACCTTTAAGCTTTCCATCTGGGTTTGCTCAAGTGCCAGACTCGAGGAGTGCAGTGCGGGAGATGCCTCATTTGCATTGCTGATGTCAAGCGAGAAGCGCTGCGTTTCAATGGAGTTGCCTTCTCGGTGTCAAGGCCATCGTCTGCTCTGGTTTCGCTTTCAGAGCTGCCGCTGCTGTGCTGGCATCTGCTGCGTCTATGTCGATGTTTGTTTTCGTCCTTATCACGATCTTGTTGACCGCGCAACTGCTGCAGCAGCACGGTCCTGCTTGCAACGCGTGCCACAGGCGATAGCTGATACTTACTGGCAGAGAAATACATCGCCATGTGTCACGTTCTGTCGTCCCAGCCTGTGAACGCAGTTATAAGCGTGTACCTTCTGTATGTTGATGCTGCTGCCAAATGTATGTGGCTCTAAGCTCTGTGCAGTCCTCATGCAGGTGTCAACTCACTGAAACTGAAGCCCTGGACTGTGTCATATAATGTTACACTCACAGCAGCGAGATATGTGTACTAAAAATAAACAGAAACAAGAAGGATTAAAGTCAGGATAATGTAACAAATTCTACAAAACACTAAGGCAACATCAAAAGCTACTTTCCAAAGAAAATAAAACATTTTTTTCTCACGATTTTTAACTTGAACTAAACGTATAAATTCTGAGTTTTAATTAAACCAGAGGCTTAATTGGGCTGTAAATTAGGAATAGTTAACTATAGTTAATTAAACTGTTTAACAATTCTATAAAACAGTAAGGCAATATCAAAGCAATGATGCAGAAACAGCAACACATTAAATTCTTAAATTTTTTTACCTTAACTTATCATATAAATACTGAGGGTATTAAGTAAAGATTGAAATCATTGGATTGAAAACTAGTCAAAGATTATATACATAGTTAAATGAATTGATTACCATTTTATATGAATATTACATTTAAACTTCATAAACTAAAGCCAATACATGATTTCTACAAAGTTCTTTTTTAAGTACAATTTAATGAGTTTGAATTGGAATTTTTAATTGGATTCTTGGAAAATTCACTTCATTAAAACATCAAGCATAGCAACATTAACTAAACAAATATTTTGGTGCACCATACTTTGATATGGTTATATAATAAATGCGGTGTCTCATTTATGTAATGTTTAACACGGAAATCATAACAGGAAACATCACACACACACACACATACAGACATTGGCCAAAAAGCCAAGAGCGTGGGTCGTAAACAGTTTTGGTTACATGGCGACATCATTACGAATATCAGTAGTAAGGGCACGGACTCGTTGAATTTATGCCTTATTTCCCCAATGGGGTTTTTTTTTTATTGCCACTTTTGCGCTCAATTATCCGTTTTATCAAGTATACGAAAATCGCCACACGAACAACGAACTTATATACGCAATTTCAGGACACAAAATACGCATTAATCGTAAATTATGTACATTTGTGCGGTACAGATTCGACCGATTTAAAGGGGTCATTGGGTTGTAATCATACATGTTATAATTCTTATACATATCTGCATTTATTATTAAGATATATGCATTTAAATTCATTGATTTCTCGTATTGAATTTCTAACGCAGCTTGTATTTTTCGATTACCAAACTGGGGACTGTGGCACGTGGAATTCCTAATGATGTCTTCTATTTAAAGATTAATTTTTCTATGAAGCTTAGATTATTGAAGTAAAATTAGTATATAGATTTGCTATACATGTACATATGTATGGGGTCTCAGATCCTTACTCACAAAATTTACATTTTTAGTTGTCTAAATTGAAAGTATTAAAATATTTTCGTTTTCGTAAAATTTTCCATTATTCTGGTTCTTCCAACAAACACCTCCATCCGTTCAACGATGCGCACACGTGGAGCCTTCGCTGTGAACTAAAATCTAAAATGTATTTTAATGTAAATTCGTGCGTTTGTTTAACAGCATCTTAACATATGAATTAAATGGGAATTTTTGCTCTGTTAACATGCCCAAAAGGTCCCATTGTAGGAACTTATCGAACATGTTGCATAGAACACGTTGCATTGCGAACTAAATGGCCAACAAACTGACGATTTTAGCTAACAAAATGTTAGTTGAAAACATTTTATCACACTACAATTTATACTTCCATTGATCCCTTGAAACAAAGTGTATTTCAAAAGTTATCTTGAAAGGAATATATGTTTTTCTGTTTTTTTTTTTTTTGGTGGTTGTAAGAAGTAAGCAACTCTTCATATCGAATGTCTTTTAGCTGTTACTCGTGGTTTGGAAATCGAAGAAAAATTCTGCCCTTTGGCGTTAGAACATAAATTAGCAAAATCAATTTAAAAATTACGAAAAGCGTGCCAACTTTGGCTGTAGGTCAACAAGTTTTCGCACTAGGGATGTCGAATATTTTTAAAATATCGTATCAACGATATATCCGGTTTTTAAGAAATATCAATATGATATTAA
>JBANCZ010003727.1:0-11838 GCA_037040025.1 Sphaerogastrella javana | reverse complement strand
GGTTGGGAGTGTTCTTTTATGTGCGTAAAATATATTTATTAAACATGTTTTTTGGCTACTTAAATAAAAGAATATATTCTAAATATATATTTTAATACATATAAGCATTTTTATATGTTTTTTATGCAAGTTTGCCTATATTTTTGCATATTTTTCGTGTATTTTATCTTGCCATTCATTCGCTCAGTGTATGCGTAGGCTCATCAACCGTTGCTGCTGCTGCTGCTGTTGCCGCTGCTGCTGCTGCTGCTGTTGTTGTTATTGTTGCTGTTCTTCTTCCTCTTGTTTTTCTTGTTCTTGTTGTTGTTGTTGTAGTAACTTTGTTAACCAACACGCTGATAGAGGCATGAGGACACGTCGTATTCTGCTGCATGATAATGGCCCATTGGACGTGAACGTGGACATGAACGTGAATACGGACTTTGGACCCTGGACACTGGATGCTTGGACATTGGACGCATGGACATTGGAAACTGGACGCTGGACGCTGGACTATGGCAAGATGGAGTTTTTGGCATATGTGTGTGTACATAAGTGCGTGTGAGTGTGTGAGAGAGAGAGAGAGTGTATGAGAGAGAGTGAGTATGAGTGCGTGTGTGTGAGAGAGAGAGAGAGTGAGTACGAGTGCGTGTGTGTGAGAGAGTGTGTTATAGTATGCGTGTGTGTGTATGAGAGAGAGAGAGAGAAAGAATGTGTGTGTTTGTTTGAACCTATAAAAGTGAACGGAAGTTAATACGTTTACCTGTTTTTTTGCTATACAACTCACGCAGGTGGCGCCATCTACATTGTTGTGCATGCTCTACTGTTTGTGCTTGTTGTTTGTTGTTGTTTGTTGTTGTTGTTGTTGTTGTTGCTTTTCTTGTTGTTGTTGTTGTTGTAGCGCAAACAGAGCAAATTGAATTGCGTTAATACGCTTATGGCATATACGAGTTCTGAAGGCAGCTTGAGGCATGAGCTAAACGACTGAAAGGGGGAACGAAGAGGGTGATTGTGAGGGGGAGGGAGGGGGGAGTGTGTTAATGTTGGGGTTATGGCAGCAATAAATGGCCAAAATAAAAATGCATATGAAAATCTATAATAAAAATAGCCAACAAATTGAGTTTAAGTGCACATAGCACACATACACACACACACACACACACACACACACTTATACATACACACACACATACATACACACACACACACTCGCAATGTGATGGCTTTGGCTCAGCTGTGGTTTGGGCATTATAAATATAGCATAACGTTTATGTTGGCCTAAATGTAATTGTTAGCCAATAGTAGCAAGACTAAGAGGCTATAAGCGAAGAGAGAGAGACAGATAAAGAGGGAGGAAGAGGAAGAGAAAGAGAAGGAGAGAAAGAACTCTTAATGTATTCACATAAACGTATATGAGTCTATTCATGGAGTGTCAGTTGGGATAATCATTTCGTTGGCTAACTGTAACGATCTGAGACACAGTTAGTCAGCTTGTGGGCCTCTCTAAAAGTATGGACTTAAATATTTAAATTGTAAATATCAATACAATGCATAAATTCATAAATTATGCATTATTGTAAAGGCAATTGTATGATTAAACATAATAGAATAGATTATACATTTGAAATCCCCATGCCATGTTGAAAGTATATTTAAAATAAGGGTGTCTTAAAATTAATGCAAAATTTGAAGTAAAATAAAATAGAAAACACAGTTTTTAGAATTTCCATAATAAGTTTTAAATTGGATCATAAAGTAAATGAATTCGAATTATTTTGGGAATATATCACAAAAATTTAAAACAAGGGAACGAAACCGAATAAAACAGACAAATAACGTTTCGGTATCGATTTTCATCTTCGATAGATTAAATGATCGATTTTGGTTACGATTTTGGCTTATAAAAATGAAACGGTTTTTACGGTTATGGTTTCGTTTTTAGTTTCATCCCTTTCTATTCCGACAAAATTTTGTTTGAAATTTTGGAACTGCGGCCGCATTCATTATCAACTTTTACTAATCGTTTATCGATTTATTTCTATATATTGATTATCAACACTTTACTGCTTAAATTGCAGCAAATTCAAATCTTGCTTTCATTTTGAAACACCCTTTAGTATATACGACTAAAGCAGCTGAAATACAGCTTAATTTAGTCTTATTAAATTATTTACTTATTTATTGTTGCTTTAAGTTAAACACTTTAAACTTTAGTTAAGTTAAAGTACGAATATTTTGCAATATCTCAACGCAAATTTGGCAAATATTCCAATAAAATCTGACAGACTTTGTGGCAATTGTAAATCATGATGATGATGATGATGTTGTCAAAACATAATTCTCAACATACTTAAGAAATAATTTGGTGTCTCTTTAACGTGAAATATACATAATATAATATTGTGAATTGTTGTTGCTGTGATGCTGTGCGTGGCTGACTCCATCTAAGCCAAATAAATCCCTTGTTCGCTGTCTTTTTCGTTGTCCTGGCAAAATTGCATTATTATGTATTAGCTGGTAGATGCTTCTATCGCTGCTGCTGCTGCTGCGGCTGATGTTGCTGCTGTTGGTGTGGTGGCAAGTGCCACCTGCTTGTAAGTAGCTTCAACTGTCAGTTTGCCTTTTGCTGCTCTTTTTGCCAACATTTTCTTAATACACTAAAAGCCAACGTCAGAGCGAGTTCAAAGTCGCGGCGGCACTTAGTCAGCCGAGCAAAATGCAATCGCCTTTAGTCGGTGTTGTAGTAGCAGCAGTAACACTGGAAACGGCAGCAACAACATTAGTTGCAACAATTTTTCAAACTATTTTCTACTCTATAATATTTTCACTTTGATTCAATTTCTTAATACCTTTAAGTTAACATCCGCTTTTTGCCGGTTGCCTTCAGCGTTCACTTCCGTTGCTGCTGTTCCTGCTGCAGCAACAATTTCTACAACAACAACAACTACCACTACTGCAACAACAACAACAATTACAATAACTACTCCCACTACAAATACTACTATTTCTACTACTACTACTCCCACTATTCTCTTCTGCATCTACTACTTTGCTGCTCGCTCAGGGAGCAAATGCTGAGTCTTCCGCTGCGTGTGAGCCAGAGTTGCTACCACTACTAGCATTATCCCTGCAATCAGCGTAACTGTAAATCACACACACACACACATAGACATATATATATATATACTACACATTTATATTTATATATATAGCACACTATCACAGATAGTAGTTGACACAGAGAGAGAGATAGCGCGATAGAGAGAAGAATTGGCGTAGGAAATGATGCTGTGATGGCTGCCAGTATCCCCGTATGCTTTTGTATTATGAATGTAACTGTAACACGCAAGCAAACATGGCACACGCAGTCATCATGACAGATAGACAGGCAGACAGACGGACAGACAGACAGCGGGACAGTGGGACAGTAGGACAGTTTTGCAGGACATTTTTCTAAACTCAACACGACTCGACTCAGCGGAACTTTTGGTGTCTCTTTGGCCGGACGGGCGCTTCGTTCGCATCGTCGCCAAACTGACGGATATTCCGGTGCTTGTGTCAAACGCTTGTCATTTTATTTACTGCTACAGCACACACACACATACACACACACACACACACACATGTGCATAGAGAGAGACAGAGAGAGATATATATACCAACGTCCTGTTTTGTCCCTTTTATCGGCTTAAAATGCGAAAATTGCAAATAAATACCAAGAGTTTTTCTCTCGACTTTTCTCTCATTCACTCTTTCTATTGCCACATTCGCATTGGCAACGTTGTTGGCTCTACTAAATTATTTACTGGTCGTTCTTTTTTTCGTTTTTTGTTCACTTTATTTACCGTTAAACGTAGAGCGCATTGCGCTTGTTCTTTATCTTGCATCTTGTATCTGTAAGATACTTTCGATCGCATTTAGCCAAAGTAGCACAAAGTATCTACAGTTTTATAGTTTAAACAGATTCAAGGATTCGATATGATACGATATTATATGATTGAATGTCTTCTGCCAGAGAAATGTTTTATCTTGCATTTTGTATCTGTAAGATACTTTCTAAAGATAGCTACAGTTTTGCAGTTTAAACAGATTCGAGGATATTGATTATTTGGTTTCTTTCAAAGAATTATCCTTAATCTCAAACATTCCCATATATATGAATACATTTTATTATAAACTTAGCTTAACTTCAAGTAAAAGATATAAATGTATCTATAGTATAGATATAAGTTATATATATTTATAATAATTAAACATATTGCATTTTCATAATTTCTTACTTCATGTAGAGCTTACTTTAATCTATGGAAATGGAATAAATTTTGATTGGCCCAAAGTCTTCTTTTCTGGCCATAAATAAAGCAGCTTGTTCCCTAAAACAATTTTGGCAATTTTCCACTTTTTATGCAATTAATCAAAAGCAAACAAAAACCTTAGAAAACCCACCAGAAAACGAATCGAACAACGGTGAATAGACCCAAAGCTCATGAATATTTCTAAATGTATACACACGTATATATATATATATTTATATGTGTGTGTGTTGGATGAGTTTTATATATGTGTGTGCAGATATGGCAAATCGTCTATCAAGTTCCAACTTGACTCGCTCCAACTCTCTATGTCTGTCTCTCTGTCTGTCTGTGTGTCTGTTGGCTAGAAACTGAAAAGCAAATTCAATTAACCCTACGGACCGTAGAGAGCGTAATCAAATACACTCAACTAATACAAATAAATGTAGACGATGGACCGATTGGTGCGACCATGGACCAACTATACGATACGATACTATACCAAACGATACGATGCCATACGATACAGTACGGTCAATCTCTGTGTGTAACTAAACCAAACTAAGCCGGATCCGGAACAAACTCCAAGGCACGAGGCACGCGCCACATCTAAAGCAAAACCACTACAAATCAGGCAGAGAATATTAGACGAAAAGGTGGTGAAGGCAAGGCTTATAGCTCCAGAGAGATGGAGAAATGAAGAGTGAGTTTACCAGAGAGAGAGAGAGAGAGAGGGGTAGGGCTAAAGGTAGAGCCACAAGGACACAAAGTAACTAATTATCTCGCCTTATTCCCTCCCCGTTGAACCGACTAAAGGCTAAAGCACAGAGAGAGACAGGGAAGAAGAGACTAAGTGTTTACTCAAGTCCAAAGAGCTTTTCCTAGCCCCTTCTCGCTCTGTCTCTCTCTTGCTCTCTCTTGCTCTCTCTCGCTCTCTAAAGCACTCAACGAGGCGAAATTTTTAATATGTGCACTGAGAGTTAGTGCCAGACAGAAGAATCTAACCCAAACACAGTCGAAAGGGACCCAATGGACACTCGGACAGCGGCAAAGGACACACGTGGCGAACCCAACAGCGAAACAACAAATTCATTGCAAACTCAATATATTTATAGACATATATATACATATATATATATACATATATGTGTGTGTGTGTGTGCGTGTTTCCAAAGCGTTTCACGTTTGAATGGACAATGGTCCTTGGGTTGTGAAGAGACAGTTAGGCAGTTAGATAGTTTGATTGTTGGGTAGTTAGGCAGCCGTCACACCGATACCGGCTACAACTTCAAATGATATGTGTCAAAATCTCTGACACATGCTACCGCTGCCCCTGCTGTGCTACCCTGTAAAACCTGTAACACTGGCAACATCCAGACTAATATTACAACAAAAGAAATGAACAATGGCAATCCATTCTACTCGTGGGCTACTCAATTTTTCCTATATGTAACATGCACTTCATATATTTATTAAACTGTAAGTGTTGCCTCTATAACTTTGTAACTATCAGATAATCGATTGCGATCTACTAGTATCTAATGATCTAATATTTAAAGTATTCTCTACACTATCGTTACTATAGAACTATCCATCTATGAACACCAATAATAATATAATAATAATAATAATAATCTATTAAACACTATCCATTTGTATTACCTATCTTTCAATACCTTTGATATAATATAAAATATAAATAATGCTCTATCCTCTATCGTTATGAAAGGTCTATTTCTCAATACCTTTGCCAATAATAATAATACAATATATAGTATAAAAATGTACGATAGTACACCATCGGTATAAACTATCTATGTTTAAATACCTTTCTCAATAATAATACTAATAATAAAATATTTAAAGTTTGCTCTAATACACACTATCGATATAAACTATCTATCCATCTCTGAGTAGCCCGTTCAAATAATCATAATAATATAATAATGTAGCACATAAAGTTAGCTCTAATACACACTATCGATACAAACTATCTATCTCTGAATACCTTTGCCGTAAACTAAGCGCCTTTTAGTTAAAACAAGTGCATCTAATCGATTTCAATTGCATTTTAAACAAAGTTCAATCAACAACATGCATGAGTTCATATAGCTAACTACAGCATACTAAACGAATCGAATTTTTTCTCTGTGTGTATTTTTATCAACGATCTGTAAGTGTGTGTAGTGCTTGGTTTACCAACAATGCCTCTAGTTTTTTACCTTTTTTTTTTAAATTTTTTTTTTTAGTTTTTTTTTGAAACGTAAAAAAGTGAGAAAAATATGAAACAAGCTTTTGTTTGTAGTTGGCAGTTTTTTTTCTGGCCCGAACTCGACTCGACTTTGACTAGTTAGAGAGCAGTGTGTTAACACTACGGGGTTGGATTTTCGGATTTACGGAACGATACATGGACTATACACACACACACACACACACAGATGTGGCGCCAATGCCAGTCCATTCATTCGATTAGCGGGGTTTTCTTTCGTTTTTGATTGTATGTTGATGGATGTTGAGAATATTGGGCCAGGCCTGAGTTTCTGCGTTTTTTTTTCTACTTCTGTTTCAGTTCAGTTTTAGTCAGGAGTACAGGAAATTGGCATTCGCATTGGCAGTGGCAGTTTTTGCCTGAAGTGCAGTCAGTCAGAGTAGTTATTTGAGGAGCGAATTATTCTCCCTATACGAGCACAAAAATTGGGATACTATGGAAGTGTATAAATTTGATTCTTGCATCAATTGTCATAATATGAGCTTTATTTCTTGTAAATTAATAAATACAAAATTTCATTCATTATAATTATATACTATATTAAATGTATACTTGTATAATAATTTATAAATACTATACTATACAAGGTTATAGATCAATATATTAGCTTGTTTGTAATGACACTGATTTCATTTATTCATTTTTGACTATTATTTTAGCATAGTTACCATTGTCCATTGTCTTCCATTATTGGTTGCCATTTAGATGGTAATATTGTAATATTAATTTTAATTATTGTAATATTGTAAGGCTCTCTTGAAGAAGTCCTTGAACTTAATGCAAAAAACTCGGCTATTCGGTTTTAACAATCCTTATTCGAAATTAAAAAACAGATGGTAATCGATTCAATATAATTATATATGTGTATACTTTAGAACTATACTACTAATAGATTTCCTTTGCGAGTATTCACAGTCGATTTATATAGTTGTTAGATTTATATACTTTAGTTTTTGATCTTTTTAGGTTTTATTAAATTGTTGCTATCTATAATAAATGTACTTAACACTTTATTCAACTTAGAGCTTATAAAACTTCACTTATTTTCATTCAATATATCATCAAATTCAAGCCATTGCACTGGGGCTAACTTAAGTCTGCGTTATTAACTTGTATGGAAAATAAATTTGCCAAAAAATTGTGCAAAATAAAAAAAGAAAATCAATGCAACAACTGAGAAACTCGAAAAAAAATCAAATATGATAAAATAAACTGCTGAAAAATGAGGAAAAGTGCTAGAGCGGTAGCGGTGTTGCCATTATGCGCTTTTAGCTGTTTTGGTTTTGCATTACAGAGTCGGAAAAAGTTTATAATTTGCTTTTACAGCGTTGCCAACTTTCTTTTTTTTTGGATTTTTTTTGGCCATGGCTTTTGGCTTGCAACTTGTTGTTGCTGTTGATGTTGCTGTGTATGAAATACAATTTTGTGGCAAATTAAATACACAAACGAAGCGTGCACAGGCACACGTATCCGCACACACACTCACCCATACTCTCACACACACTCACATACACTCACACACACTCACATACACTCACATACACTAACATACACTCACATACACTCACAAACACTCACACACGTACAAAGCACAGCATGCGCTGCACAGCATGCAACGAAAATTTGTCTAAAAGCTGCGCACTCGTCGCGTGCGTGAATCATTTGAAGTACTCACATCTATGGCTGAATATATAGAAATATATACACATATATATACAATATACAATATGTATTATATATACTAATATATACTAATACATAGTGTGTATGTAAGCATACAAATTGGTATATATATATATCTATATAGCTTCATGTTTACATCGAACGCCTTTGCTTTTACTTTGTGCAAAAGTTAATTAAAGAGTTTGTTTGGTTTTAAATTTTGGCTATTTATGAACATATTGAATGTGCACAAACATTAATTTACTTAAAAATATAACAAAATTTGATTTTAATAACAAAAAAGGAAAAGAGAAAGTAAGAAAGTAAGCATAAAATAAATGGTTTACATGTGGGCAAACTTATGCTTTATAAGTTCTATTTTATTTAATTATAACTCTCATATGAGTACTAAGTTTATAAATTTTTGTTAATTTAATTGCCTTAGGTACTATATCTCAGATTCATCCTAAAATTTCATCGTTTATCAGGGAGTCTCTTTTAAGAACTAGACGAAAAATATGTCTTCAGTTTCTTGAGCTTTTTTGTTGGGCAGCGACAAGAGCAAAACTTTGTGCTTTCAATTTGCCTAATTAACAGCTAACACACAAGTGAGTGTGAGTGTGTTTGAGTGTGTGTGTGAATGTGAGTGTGTGAGTGTGTTTGAGTGTGTGTGAGTGTGTGTTCCGTAGACGAATGTGTTGCGCATATGTCTCGGGTTGCCCAGACCTAGGGATGGCACTATTATTAATATGATGCACAATAATCGATTATTTATCTAAAAGTTCGATTTAATCGAATCGTAAAAGTGTAATCTAATGTCTAATGTAAGTAATCACAAGTTTAAAATTAATCGTATGATTAAATAATCGATTAATAAATTATTTTTGCCACCTCTAGCCCAGACTCTTGATGCCTCATCACATTATCTGCTTAGTGTATGCTTTGAGGCTATTTAAGTTGTGTCTGTCATGCCTAAAGTTTTCCTTTTTTTCCGGCATTTTGCTGGAAAGTATTTAACCGAAAAAAACAGCAACCACACCCACTGTTCTGGAGAATTTTGAGCTCTATAAATGTGTCTGTTCGACTGCCCGCATATAAGGAAATTTTCAAGTTTTCACAGCAGAAGAGAGTTTCTTTGTGCTTTAAAGTTTTGCAGCATATTAGCTGAGTTTTGCTTGGACTGTTTAGTTAGTTTTGCTTTCAATATATGTATATGTATTTATACTAAATGGTGTTCTCATATTTTGAAAAGATGTGCAAAAACATTAAGCGGATTAGTTGCTTTAGGATGCATGGAATATTTTCATAGGCTTATACAAAAGTTTTCTTTCCACATACAACATACAGCCGCTAGCCCCTCTCAGTGGCTTAGATGATGCCTCAGCCTCAACCCCTACCTCTGCCTCAGCCCCTGCCTCAGCCCCTGCTTTAGCCCCTACCTCTGCTTCAGCTTTTGCTTTAGCTTGAGCTGGCATTCTTTGACTCACCTTTGCTTCAGGTCAGACAAGCAGCCATTAGTTTAGTTAGTAGTGGCTTTTCTTGGGCCAAGTTGCCCCAGCTCAACGATTCCATGTATATATATAGTATATGTACAGCTATAGCTTCAGTTCAGTTATAAATTGTTGGCTATTAGTTTAATGAACTTGCAGCTCCTTTGGCTTTTAAGCACTGCTGCTGATGCTGCTGTTGCTCGACATCTTGGCTCACTTGACTGCACTGCCATGGCAACTGGTGGTCAAGTGCTGCTCAAAATTAGCTTACCATACACAGAAAGAGAGACAGAGAGAGAAATAGAGAGAGAGAGAGAGAGAGAGAGAGAGAGAGAGAGGGAGAAAGACAATATGTGAGTGAGAGAACAACCAAGAGATATATCTTATATTATGCTGAACATTTATGGAAGTTATCAAGGATCTGCTTAATCAGTATCACCTTTAATAATTATGTATATATCAAATAGGAAATGAGCAAAAATTTTCGAAAAAATGTATAAATAATCTATAAAAAATTGAAATTATCGTGCAAAAGTTAATTCAACATTTTTTGAACTGCATTAAAATTAAAATCGATTGTGTGGAAAACTTTTTCAATTTTCCAATTGACAAGGCAAATTAATGGCAGCTGATTTAAAATACATATACAATAATGACTAGCAAAATACCCTGTAAAAAGTTATACAACAAAATGCTGGCTTCAATATGCACATTTAATAAATGAAAAGAATTTAATATTATTAGCCAAAACATACCCTGCAAAAGTGTATATTATAAGAAATGAAATATAATTTTGAATTGAAAAATTTCGAAATATTTTACGCAATGCTACCCTTTCCTTTACTTGTTATAGAGTATTAGAGGTAAACAATTCTACGTGATTACAATATGTAAATTGATTATTGGCATAAATAAATACTCCTCTTGCTCCGGAATAAACTCTGACAGATATGTTCTATAATTTACAAATCTGTACACACATACAAACAGTTTTGTAATTGTGTGTGTGTGTGTGTATTTACAGTGGGCATAAACATTTTACCACATTTTGTGACAATTAGAGTTCATTCAAAATTCAACACGACCCAATTTTCCAAAAGTGCCCTGTCAAACTGTCCACCGCTTCCGCTGTCCCACCGCCCCTCTGAGAGGTCCTTGAAACTGTGCTCCTCCCTGCAGAAGATAAGCGCATGCATTTCACATTGGCATAGATTTTTTTGCAAAGAGAGAAAGAGAGAGAATGGGAAAAAATGAGGGAGAGAGAAAGGGAATGAAAGAAAAGCAGAATAATTAAATTGAATGGTTTATACAAATATATACATCTATACACTGAATAGTAGTACCTTACTTGCAGATATAGAAGATGAATGTATGGCAATTTTTTTATTTTTGTTTTCCTTATCATTCACAGCATTTTTATTGACTTCATTAGAATTTTCATTGAAGTTTTCATCAACATTTTTATTAATTTTTCTTTAGAATTTTATTTTGAAGTTTTCATCAACATAATAATAGACATTATCATTGAAGTTTTCATCAATGTTTCAATGGTTTTCCCATTGGCAATTTCATTAACATTTTCATTAATTTTTCATTAGAATTTTATTTGAATTTTTTTTTTTAAGATTTTCATTAACTTTTCATTTGAATTTTCATTGAAGGTTTAATCAACATATTCATAGACATTATTACTGAAAGTTTTGATTGGTTTATCCATTGATATTTTTATTGACTTTAAAATTCATTAATTTTTCATTTGAATTTTCATCAACATAATAATAGACATTATCATTACAATTTTCATTAATATTTTCATTGGGTTTCCTATTAACGTTTTCATTAACATTTTCATTAATTTTCCATTAGAATTTTTATGAAAATTTTCATCAACATATTCATAAACATTTTTAATGCTAGTTATCATTTATGTTTACTTAATTTTTCCTTAAGTTTTTTCATAGTTCCATTGACATTTTCATTGACATTTTCATTAACACTTTCATTTTCGACCACTTTCCATTAGGGGATTCATTATCAATAAAATGTTTCATTGATTTTTGCTTTTCATTGATATTTTCATTATTTTTTAACAATCCATTCGAATTTCCATTGAAGTCTTTATCAACATTATCATAAACAATATCAT
>JBANCZ010003726.1:0-11839 GCA_037040025.1 Sphaerogastrella javana | reverse complement strand
CATCATTCAGCACTTAATTTCGAACTTTCCAAATCCGCATACTGTTTCGAAAGTCATTTTCTTTGAAAAATATTTTTCACTACATATTGCATCATTCAGCACTTAATTGCGAACTTTTCAAATCCGCACACTGTTTCGAAAGTCAATTTCTTTGAAAAATATTTTTCACTACATATTGCATCATTCAGCACTTAATTCCGAACTTTCATGACGCACTCTATTTCGAAATTCATTTTCTTTGAAAAACATTTTTCAGGACAAATTTTAGAATTTCGCTTTAATTCCGCAATAATTTTGCAGTTTTTTCAGCGCTTAATGCACACATGCGCACAATTTTTTCGCAGTATAAATTTCGTTGTTTCGCATTAAATATTTCTGTAGTTTCAGTTTTGATTTTCTCTCGTTTGTGTAATAAACAGCTCTTTTTTGCGGTGTTTTGCGTCTTTGTTTGATGGAGTTGTTTCGCAAAGAGCATCAACAAACTGATATTGTTTCTTTCAATATTGGAGAATGTATTCGAAGCTGTTGGTTAAATGAAAATGACGATAATGAAACTGATGGAAGTAATTCACTCTCAGTTGCTGACTTTGTTGGTAAGAAGAAAAATTGTAAACGCAAAATGAAAAAGAGTAAGAATTATTCTTCTGGAAAAATAAAATCAAAAAAGAGACGTGATGAGACTTGGACCTCGCCAGCTATTGCGAATGAAAACGTTTCATACGTTTCAAATGAATCGAACGATGAAGAAACTAATGAAACAATTGAAAACAGTGAATGTAGCGACTCGAAAGAAGAACGATCTTCCGCAAAATCTGCTTTAACAAATGCTGACACAATAAAATCAGCTTCAATCTCGAACGAAACAGCGTTAATGTCTTTGAAAATAAATTCGTTGATTACACTGAGTGAACAGCAGTGGACGAAATTAATTTTATTAATTGGCGATATTGTTTCATTTCGTAAAGACGAAAATACACTTGAAGCAACATTAACAATTTCACCTCATCTTATGAAAACGTTTTCGAAAAAAGACGAAACAAACTGCACATCATGTGCTCTTAAATTCAACTTAAACATTAGAAAATCGTACTTGGGCTGTCGATGTTGCATTGATGGTGAATGTATTCAAACTCGAAAAGCGTCAAATTACGTTTCATTCACATCAAAAGGCACAACTAAATTTGAATTAGATTTGAAAAAAAATGTTCCAATTGATGAAAACAATGAAATTATGGTTGAAAAAGGAAAAGTTTTTCAAAAAATGTTATTACATCTACGACAAAACGATGTTTTCGATACATCATGGATTCAAAAGTTTCAAGACGAATTAACGAAAATTCGCGATTCTGAATTAGAAATTATATGTGTTGAAGAAAAAATTGTATTTATTGATACAGCATTACGCTTTCTATTCTTTTTGCCCGTTACTTACTGGAAATCGTATTGCAAATTTATGGGTAATCGAATCTACTACGATCTTGTCGTATTTGAAGCAAAGATAATGATGATGTTTGCGAATAGTGCAAAAAATATTGCGCTTTATAGTGTCAAGGACAAATACAGAGTTCATGCTTTGATATTGCAATGCAATGGTGTCGAAACAATTATTCCCTCGTTTGCAGCTCGACATTGTTTAAGTTTCGATTTACAAACGCGAAGATCGCTATCGAAATACATGAATAAAAAATTATTTTGCGCAAATGTTTATTTGCCTAGCGTTTACGATGTAAAAGTAGAGCATAAATTTGGACCACATTTCGATGTTCACCAATGTACGACATTAGATTCAAACGTTTGGTGGTCGCAATTTTGCATAATGTCGATTTGGAAAACAACATCTGATTTCTCGATTGATCCAGAAATGTTTCAGTTTTCGAACACCAATAATTTAAAACGATTTCGTTCTTTTAACAACAAAATATTGAAATTTTTTATGCCTGTTACAAGCGTGAAAATGAAAGTCAGTGCAAGCAAAGCAATTCAAGTTATTCATAACACAATGAATTGTATTTTTAATGATGGATTTAAAGATTGGCATCAAAGTTTTTACGATGGAGCGCGTGTTTGGAAATTTTCCAATGCGCATATTCCTTCGGAAAGAGAACCAATAAATACGTTTTTACTTCGCTATATTACTGCTAAAATGTCATTGCGTCTAAATCGTAATAGTGTTAATTTTGTGAAAAAACTTTTGACTGTAAACCGTGAACGTATTGAATAAAATCATGTTCAGTTGTGATTTGTGTCCTTCGTTCCACGATCCATACAACGAAATCAAGCACACGTTAATTGAAAATAGTGAAAACTTATTTGGCAAACGCAAAAAACAATACAATGAAAAAGACGAAAATAGCGATTGCTTTTGTAGTCAGAAACAACATCAACCTCATCAATATTGTCATCGTCGATGTCGTGCTTTTTTTGAAAACTATAATTTTGAAATGCCTCAAATGTTATTAAAGGAAGCTCTTGAGGAAAAAAATGATTTAATGCAAAATTTACTCGTTGGTGATGATATTGTGGCACTTCGTCGTTTCGTAACAAAATTTATGTCAAGCAATAGATTGCGAAATCTTTACATTTTTGCGGACAACGGAATCGACGATAATTTGTTTTTTGCTTCTCCCGAATCATCTTTAGAAAACACAAATGAAATGAGCTCAAAGTGTAATACATGTTCATTGTGCATGCAGGATCGAAAAAGATTCAACGACATGAAATGTTATATAGACAGCGATTTACAATTACCAACTCTTACGGTTCGAACGGAAAAAGATACTGTGCATCGAGACATTTGCGACAAACATTACGCATTTTTTGGCCAAGATTTGCTGATGAAAGAAAACGAAACGCTTTATTACGAAAAACTTTTGAAATCACTGAAATCCGTGCCGAAATTATTCATCAGTGATACAAATGAACTAACTTCGGTTTCCGCATTGAAATGTTATCAACCACTAATTTCGAACGAAAATATGCAACGTTTACGAATTTTTGGTGAATATTTGAAAGCGATAAATAGTTCGTGTTTTAACGAAATAACGACGTTATTCGTTCACACTCAATGTGACTTTAGTCTCCACAAGTTTCTTTTCTCCCTTCCGTTTGTTTCTCCTTCGCTTCGATGTTTAGGTTTGAACGCGCAACATGCGAATTTAGAACATATACCGCTTAAATTGCTTCCAAACTTACGCGAATTGCATATTGCCAGTGGTGCAACGCAACACTTTTTAAACGAAGATTTGCTCGAAATTAACAAATTGATTGAAATTTTGAACAATTTTTTCGCAACAGTCGAACCAAACATTATTTCTCATATTGAATCAAGTAAATTTGCTTATCGCAAAAATTGTTTAAAGAAATCGTCTTTAAAACAGAAAAAGCAGATCTCGTTGAAGTCGCTCACGCTTTGCGCACAGAGAGACGAATACGCAACAAATGTTTTGCAATTTAATCAGCTCTACATTAACGTTCAACACTCATTGTTTCAGTCGATTCAATGTCTTCGCCTGCACAACGGTGCAGATTTTCCAAATCTCAAATTAGTGCTTAACGTTATTGCAAATAAACCTCAACTTGAACGATTGCACGTTGAAAATTTAAATTGCAGCGTGTTCACTTTAGATTATTTCGCTAAACACACCGCATGTTTGCGCGATTCTTTTAACATCTACGATTTCGTTAGTTCTCAAAACATTGAAAAAAATTTTATTCATTTTCCTTTTATTCAACATCTACGCATATCAATGATGCACGACAATGAGCAAACATCGCTGAGATACAAACACAGTATTTTCGCGCGACATTGCAATTGCAATGAAACGTTTTCAATTAATAAATTTTCGTTAGTAATTGACGATTTTGTGCTTATTTTTGCTCATCGATTTACGTCTATTCAAACATTTTGTCTCCGTATTCTGTCCGTCAACGAAGAGCCGTTAAACTATTTTGACGTTGACACATTTCTGCGCTTTCGTTGTCATCCAATTAAGAGAATGTGGTTAGGTTCTGTCGACGAAAGTGAAAAACAAAATTGTTGCATTACAGCTACGAATTGCGAAGCAATGAATCAGCCACGTTTACCTCAAATTACTTTAACGAGCAAAAACCGGGTTCAAATTAAAGAGAAAAACAGGGAACAAAGCAGTGTATATTGCAAATTACGCACAAAATTTTGTTGGCCAAAAACATATGCTCTTCTCCGATCGTTGGTAAAATCATCGATATTGTCTTCGACAAATGATCAGAGAAAATATTCATTTTCAAAACAATGGCAATGTTCAAACAATGAGAGACGTGAATTTCGGCAACGATACAAAATTCAGTTTTCATCGCCAGAAATGAGAAAATTTTCTATTAAATTCAAAGCAAGTCAAACTGCGTCTTTAAATCAAAATATTCAATGCTGCGTATTGAATTACAGCGATGATCTGCCTAATGTTTTACCAACGATAAAAAGTGTTTTCAATGGAAAGGTGAAATTAAAGTGTATGGAATCATGTTGCAAAAACGAAAAGCACCGAAACGCATTTTGCGATTCAAATGAGTCACAAAATTTTAATTCATCATCATCAAAACGGTCGTTGATAAATAAAAATGAAAATATGAGTGTAAAATTGGAATACAATGAAAATTTTTTTTAAAAAATTTCTCCCTGCAGAAATCACTTGTCGTGCAAAAAAACTGCGATTCTATCGGCGAATTCTTTTTTGTAAACTACATTAAACACGTTTTTCAATGTTTCTTGTTTCGCTTCTTTTGGCTCGTGAAGTTTCACCATCATTTCGAATCGCTCTCTCAGCGCGTTTTCGTCGAAGTTAAACGATTTCTCCATTTCGCTGAAAATAAATTTTCGCACAAGTATACGATTAACGTCGTAAACATCGTTTCCTTCGTCGAAATCAATTCCTTCCTCAGGTTTCAATGCATTCGCTTTCATTAGATCACCGGCAAATAGTTTCGATAGCAGAATAACCATGATCGAATAAGACATGTTGCGAATTACTCGTTGAATGTTAACTTTATTTCCCGAAGGTTCGTATTTATGCGGAAACTTGAGGTAAAAAAATCGCTCAGTATCTGCAACGCTGACGTCGCCCGATATTTTCGGAAATTCATTCGCGAACACGAAAATGCAACAATGCAAATGAAGCTCTTTACTATCAACGTTTAATCGTCGTAGACCATTATTTCGCGCATTGCCGGTAAGCATTCTGACTTTGTACATACTCAACGCTAATTTGTTTGACGTTTTTCGAAAATGAGTCGTTGACGATTTCAACGCTGTAGAATTGTCAAATTTGCTCGATAACAACAGCGACGAGGACGCAACTTCGTCAATAATCGCACAACGTTTGCCAGCCAATTCTACGATTGCCGGTTGTTTCAATTCAGTCTCGTTTTCGCCTGTCATTACCGCATAATTCAGCATGCCGCAACTGTAACCGTAAATCGATAGCAGCACTTCGACAAACGTTGATTTGCCATGGTTTGAATCTTTACTAAAACAATGTATTAATTTTTTCAAATTGTTGGCAAACAAAACGTCAAACAACAGTTTCAGCACGAAATCAACTCTCTGTTCTGATTCGAACATTTCGATAATGTAAAACAATCCTGAAATCAATGAAGCAACGTGAAATTTATCGCTTATTTCTCGAGAACAATCTATTTTCACATTATCCGCGAAATCTTTGCGCTTTTGCTTCTCTCGAATACTCAAATACTGCGCGTACGTTGATCGAATTTGGTGCAGCACGCACTGCAACGCGTCGTTGTGTTTCTGAACATTGAGAAAAAGTTTATGCGAAAATCCAGTTCGAAATGTAGCAACAAATTTCAGACATGGTAAAAGAAGCAGTTCTTGATAACTTTGTAGGCAGAAAACGCGACCACTTTTGCATACGAGATACGAAGCTGGAAAATTTTCAACACTTCTCGCTTGTCTACGCCAAATTTGAGCTATCAATGCGAGCACGTTACGTAGTTGCTCTTGCATTGGTTTTTGCTTCTTTAAAATCGCGGTTTTTTTCTTGCAAACATCGAATGTTTTCGACGCTAGTGCAACGTAATCTGCGTCCGTTTCTTTCGATCCTGTCCACGACGGTTGCTGATCTAACGACCACATCATTGCGCCGTCGTACGGAAACGCTATTGCAATCACGATTATGGTGAAGTTAAAGAAAATTGAATGTAAATCGCTTGATATTTGCGCATTTGTGCGCATTCGATCAACGAATAACTCAACCAAATGATCGGCGCAACGACAAGTGTTGTACACGCCTGACGAGTTTAGTGGCACACTGTACTCATTCATTAATTGAACGCTCCAAACAACGATGTGAAAAAGCGAGTAAACAATCTCTGTTTTGCTCGGAAAACATTTCACTTTGTCCGCAAACGACGAGACAAGCGTACACGTTTGTCGAAGATTTTCTCGCAAATAAACTGTTAGCGATGAAAGCGAAAATGGAAACTTTTCGTCGTATTCGGGAAGCATTTTCTCGATAACAATTTTCCAAACATAATCTTCGAACAATTTCTGTTTGTTTTTTTCGCTATCAAACAACGAATTAGCGTTTGTGAAAGCTGCTGCCGAAGCTCTTTCGGCTTCACTTCCTGCTCTGCTATTATTACGATTATCGTTTTCACGTTGCCCAGTTGATTTTGATGATGCATTTGACCAGAATTTCGACGACGGTGACGACGATGATGATGACGACGACGACGATGACGACGATGAAAACAACGAAGCATTTAACGCATTCAAATACGATTTAACGGTTGTAGTGTACAACGTACAATTTTCAGAATTATCGAGCTTTGCTTCTTTCGTTTTGTTGTTGTTTTGCTGCTGTTCTTCGTCTAAGTGTCGAAATGTCGTCCACAAAAATAATACTATTGTCTGCGCAAAATGGTGATGAGTATAGTGTCTTCCAAATCTTGATACGTTTTTCTCGACGCTGTTTTCGTCTGCTTCATTTAAAATTTTTGCATCGCGTTCTTTTTCAGCCGATGTTTCCAGAAATTCAAAATATTTTTCGCTCAAACAACTCCAAATAAAGTTAATGTTTTCGTTTTGAAACTCGTTCGCTAATATATTTTCAAATGTTAAATTATTACGCGTCTTTTCTTGATCTAAGATCTGCGGTTCGTTTGAATCGATAGAAATTCTACGAAACGTTTCCAATGAATTCGTCGTATTGCGAAATTTCAGAGGCTTATTTGCAAAAAATTGTGATGACGATGTTTGGGACAATGTTTCCTCAAAATGCGTTTCCTCAATAAATCTTTCAATTTGCATTTGGTGCGAGTCTCGTGCTGCTTTCTTCACTCTTAATCGTGCAAATTTTAATCTTTGTCTCTCGTCGTTGATCTTACTTACTTTTTCGTTTTCTTTGTCGTCGTTATTTTCGTCGAATGTGTTCTCTGTTTCGTGATGCATCATACTTCTCTGATTTCGGATGGCATCATTATTTTCGTTGTCGTCGTCGCCGCCGCCGCCGCCGCCGCCAATAACGAAGTTATTATCGTCGCTGTCGACGTCGTTGTGGTCACCATTCTCATTATCGTATTCGACTTCTTCGTTATCGTATTCTTTATCGCTTACATTCGTTTCAGATTCAGTTTCCATTTCATGAAACTCGCTGTGTTCGATGGATGTCGAAACGTTGCTTTCGTGAAGTTTTCTCAATTTTTTTGTTACTTTATTTTTTTGTTTCGCTGTATTGCTGTCGTTTTTTCGCTTGACGTTTTTCAACGTTTGTTCGCACGAAAAATTGCTCGAAGGGCTGTATCGATTCGGATCGACTTCAGTTGCGTTCAATTCATTCGCTGCGATCTCATATTTTTTACGACTTGCAGAAACACCTTTGTCTTGCACTCCAGATTGCTTCCCGCCGTCGCTAGCACAAAGTGGATCGACATTTGATCGCAACTTTTCGCTGACATTTCCGCTACTGTTTTCAATGTTGCCTGAATTTCTCTCATTTTGCGTTTTCGCCGATAATTGCACATTGCTGTTGTCGTCGTCACTGTTTTCGTGTGTTTTTATTTCACTGTTCTCCTGGCTGGTTTTTTGCAATGACGCAGACTGCGTTGATATCGCAATATTTTTGTTCGGTACACGTTTTTTGATGCAGTTGCACTGAAACGGAACGCAAATAGGAAAAATTGCATTGATTAAGCCGATTGCTTCAATGTCTCGATAAACGTCGCTAATGTGTCCAGATTTGGACGAGTATGGAACGAAGCAATTCGAAACACTAGCGTCAATTTTTAATTTGTACTCGCTTTGAAGCTCTTCGTTAAGCAAATTTTCTGCAAGCTTAATTATTAGTATAACATCGTCGATATCGAAGCTATATTTTTTTAACTGCACATGAATTCCGCTTTCCGAACTGCACGCTTTCGAAACAACTACATTCGCTTCTATGATGTTATTCGTATTTAAACACTTTTTGTAAAAATTGAGAAATAGTTTTCTAAACGCGTCTACTTCACTAGGCAATTGCGGTTTGCGATTCACGTTGTTCGATTTCACACGATCTACGTCAATAAAGCTATGAAATCGATGGGAGGCATTCATTTTCAACGGAATCGCTATTGATGGCGAGCAATTTTTGAAGCACTTTTCTTGATACATTTTCTCACACTCTTTCATGTACGTTTTCGCTACTGACTGCGGAAATTGAAGTTTTCCTGCACCAATACGTTTTCGGTGCTCTGCTGAGATAACGCAAAATTTTATGCTTGCTTCATCGTCGCCACTTTCGTCATCGTCGATGCTTTGCGATTTCGTTAAACATAACGTTTCGTACATTTTCTTTATTGACATTTGCTCTTGCTGCGAAGTTTTCTCCACGATGCACGCGAAATGAGTCTCTTGATTAGAGCGCACTTGAACACTGTCACGAAATAGTGGTTCGGCGCTCTTGCTGTTGTTGGCGTTCTTACTACTGCTGTTAACATTGTTATCGTTGCCACTGCTGTTTTGCATCATTGTTGCGAAATCTTCACGAAGCGGTGCGGTAAATGGTAGCACATAGAAATCAGACGAAACATTCATTGAACTATCGATGAAATCAATGTATTATGAGGTGGTTTTCGTAAAAGAAAACGAATTTCGTTGCAAAAATATAAAATTTAACGACAGTTTTTTCTTGCAAATTGTGTGTATGATAATTATTCTCAACTCCTAAGCGCTTATTTTACAGCGTCATATTTTCACTTAAAATGAGCCACAAATTTGTGCTTTTATAGCGAATTTTTTTTCGATATTACAGGGATAAAATTTGATTCAAAATTGCAAAGTAGTGTTTTGTATTTCGTGGACATTGCAAATTTTCAAAAACAAATTTATGATTTTACATTGTGCGATGCAAACATAACGAAAAGAAAAAACATAACACCACTTGCAGACAAAGTCTGCAAAACATATAATCGCGCGGAACAGAGCGAGAAAACTATCGCACTACAAAAGAAGGAATAACGTTAACAACAACGATATTTTAGCTGACAAATTTTCGCGCGTCAAGAATTTCATTGTAGTTGAGCGATTTTGACATAGATAGTAATACTTTTCTTTTTTAAATTTTCTTTGTTGTAAACGTCGATGATTTTTTGTCGTTTTAGTTATCATTCTCTTACATTTTCATCATTTAAATGTGTAGCTAATGTTGTTTTGTTATTTAAAATATTTTAAAACATATTCTTGACGCGCGAAAATTTGTCAGCTAAAATATCGTTGTTGTTAACGTTATTCCTTCTTTTGTAGTGCGATAGTTTTCTCGCTCTGTTCCGCGCGATTATATGTTTTGCAGACTTTGTCTGCAAGTGGTGTTATGTTTTTCCCCTAAAAGAAATTAAGTATTATTGTCAAAATAGTATTTTATTTGTATTACAATTACAATATTATCTGCGTAATTATGTTGTTTTTCTGCTTTTCGTTTTAGAAACTTAAGATTATATTCTCGATTGCGCTCGCGTTGTTCTGTCTGATTCCGCCATTTTAAAAATCTGTGACTTTTTATCTTACAAAATATATCTCACGTTTTTTCAACCTACTGTAGAAGCTTAGACACAGATGTGTGTCCGCGCTAAAAAGTATTTGAATATGGACAACGATAACGAAGCAGTGATTACGAAAATTTGGAGAAAAAATGTTCGTCTTACGCTGCTGGAATGGTTTCGATTAATTGACGCGTTTCAGTTGTCTTGCGTTTCACGAAGCGTATTATTTGATTTAGAAAATGAACGTCGGCGACGCTGCATCGATCTTGTGCGAAATATTGCCAATTGTTGTGATATTAAAACATTTGCTAAGTGGGCAGATTCTGCTACGCTACAAATGCTGATGAAAAATAATCTCATTAAAAGCAGCGCGCAACGAAAACAGCATTATTGTGTGAAATGCCATTGCTCCAATACAACGAAACAAAACGATGTCACGTTACTGTCGAAAGCGTCAAAAACGAATTCACATAAAGCTAGATATATGGTGTGTAATGTACAAAATAAATCATCAACAAGTGCGGAAAAACAAACTCATGATTTGTCATGTTCTGCTGAATGTTTTAAACACAACTGGCAACTTCAATTTTTGTTCGCTTTCAACAGATATGAAAAAGCATTTTTGCAAAGAAAACGGGAAGAAACGTTCGCAAGTAACAACGATAATTGTTGCATTTTAACTCGATGCGCTACACAAATCAACAGCAATATTCGCGATAACCAGCAAAATGAAAATCAAGAAAAAGCGCTGGCAAGAAATCGACGACTACAAAACATGAAAGGTGCACGTCCCGCAATAAAAGCTAGCACTGTATCAGCAAAAATAACGCCAGCAACGAATAGAGAATATTTCAACTTTTTCAAGTGTATCATTGAAATAACATCGGATTATCTATTGAAATATATTTTTATCGAAGTCTGTTGCACATCGATCGACTACATTATTCAAAGCGAGACAATACATTGCAACACGCTTTTTTCGACGACGCGAAACATTGATCATGTTATTTATTTTATTGAACAATTTCATTGCGTTTTCGATGAACGCGATTGTTGTAATGCTAGAAACATGCAAGAAAAACTCTCGCCGAATTTATCTGCAAACATTGTCGCTTCGTCGGAAATATTGCCAAAAGTCGATTTTTCAAAATCTACTGTCGCCGACGTTTACTCAAAAAATGTGGTTGACGCGACAACTATTTGCAATATCGCTGCTTGTATTCAAGCAGGCATTGAATGCATTGAGCAATGTTCATTTGATGGTTGCAAAATTAAAAATCATGAAAAAGCAAGCAAAAATATTGCGGATAATTTCAGCCACGTTCGACAACGAAAACTTGGCGAACTGAAACAGCGCTGGCTATTTGTTGTGCGGTGGATTATGAAATTTAAAAGCGAAATTTGCTTCGCTTCTCGACTTTACGAGAACTACCATCCAATTTCGCTAAAGGCACTTGCATCTTCAACGCAGAAAATTGAAGCAAACAAACACACAGTGTTAAAATGAAAATTTATTTATTACAACAAGTTTTTTACACGTATTTAATGATTTTAAAGTCGAAAAATCAAAGTTATGAGGCCATATTAATATAATTTTAGAAGCACAAACAGAATTGTGCAGTGTCTCGGTTCGTAGATAATTAAACATAAATTTGTGTAAGATTTTTACGATCACGCTACATATTTTTAAACTTAAATTTGAAAAATTTAAAGTCATTTCTGCAGTATTACAAGTTTGGAAATTTGCAAACAGAGCGCAAGCAGCTTGTTCATTCGTTGCACGAAATTCTAAATAAATGTTCGTAATTTTATTTTCTTGTTTTTGCCA
>JBANCZ010003725.1:0-11842 GCA_037040025.1 Sphaerogastrella javana | reverse complement strand
GGGGTGGTTCAGGAAACAAAAATTTTAGACTAGACCTTAGACACTTGAAACTTGAAGTTCGACATTCGACCCTTTAAATTTTACATTCTACATTCTACACTCTACACTTTCACATTTGCAGATAATCTGCGCGATCGAGGTGAGAAATTGGAACTGCTGGTTAGTAGAACAGAGAATTTGAGCAATAACGTAAGTCCGATTAAATATGTATGTTTACCTATACTAATGTGATTATAATAAATTTTGTTCTTGCTGCTGCTTTGTATCCGTTTTTATTTTCTTTCAGTCTGTTGCATTCCGTAAGGCATCGCGAAATTTGGCGCGTCAAATGTTCTGGAAAAACATTCGTGTTTATGTTGTGGTCGGTCTAGTGATTATATTTATAATTTATGTAATTGTTAGCATGGCTTGTGGTGGACTTGCTTGGCAAAGTTGCATTAATTAAGTCATAAAAGGAGAAGTATATTGTTAAAGTTATTTACATGAAGTTTCCTTTTCATAAATATAGTTTCGACTTTTGTACTATCATAATCTCTGTTAAAATAAACATAAAACGCATTCACGTATATTTATGTATACAAAATTCCGTTTTCACTTTATTATTTATTTACTCTCTACGTAGACGATATCATTTGCTTTGACGTTTCCAGGGCGTCGTATACCCATGTGAACACCCAGCGCAGGCGACGGATAGTTGAACAAACGATAGCTGAAATTGGATAGTTTTATCAGAATCAGAGTCATCAATTACAACCTATAACTATCAAACGGTTTTCGATTTCCGTTACCTGCGTAGTGTTTTCAACGGCTCCCCATCCACATCCCGTTCGGCCGAGTGCACATTTATATTGGGCAAAATACATCGGGTGCATGGTGCCACAACACGAAAGACGGCCTCTTCGCCTATGCGTATCCACTGCCAATGATCTTCAGCGTATGGTTGATCCACATCCATTTTCAATTCGAAGTTGCCACGGAATTGCTGCGCGTCAACCGGTCGCTTTAGTCGCTTGTTAAGATCAGCGATTGATGATAAATTCATCAGCATATAACTTGTGGCGTCGTTGAAGGTGCCCTACAAATACAATTCATTCGAATAGGTACATGTAAATATTTGTACCATTTATCACAGATAATTTTAATTACCGAATCCGATTGCTTTAAGAATGGCATATGCTTCAACCTAGGATTAGTGGCACGTACCGGTACGGGGTAAGGGTAATAGACAAGCTTTAGACCTGACTCCTTTTTCAATATGAACTGTGAGAACCACTTGTCGAAACGTTCACCGCACAACATGGCATCCACAGACACACCCCAGACTGCCGTACGCACATCGCCGCCAGGTGTCTTCAAGTCCTGGAAATCTAGATCCAGATCCGGCATACCCGGTGCACTGAACAATAAACCATTTGGCAATTGCGTTGGCTGTATGTGCAGCATGTGCGGATAACCTCTGGCTGTTATCATTTCATTGTTGCTGTTTATCAGCATGAATTTCCGATCACGGGCGACGCCCAGACCAATGCCTAGTGTATCGCATTCATACACAGCCTGGGGTGAAGTCGGGAGAGGCGCACAAGATTTGACGGGGAACACATTAATCTGTTGCAAAGTGCCAACACGACGCCACTTCAAAGGCATCAAATCGCGTTGCATGTGCCGGTACACCAGATACCCCGCACCTCCTACGGCCAACAAGCTAACTCCCACTCCGATCGCAACCTTTTGGTTGAGGCCAAGGCTGGAGTTGATACTGGAGCTAAGACTGCTGCTCATGCTAACTATTTCGATTAAGCAGAAAGAAAGAGAACTATTTTTACAACATGTGACAATGCTTATATGTGCATGTATTAATTTCACAAACCTGATCACCTATCTCCTATAAAATGTGAGATGCGAATGTCGCACTTGTGTCGCACTTTCTTTAACTAAAAGCTTTGAGTGAACGATAAGCAGATTTAGCTATCAAGCCAATCAGATCACTTAATGTAAACAAGGTATAACAGTTTAACATACGTATGTATGTATAGCTTTTATACTATCGTGTTCAAGTACATGCAAATGCGTGTAATATATTTGTACATCTGAATGTACAAACGTAATGTTGATTATGGCGGTATCGATGTACATTTTCGGAATATTGAATAATTGTTAGAAATTGTTAAAGATAAACATAAATTGAAAAATCGATCACATGAGCTTGTACTGACTATCAAGATCAAACTCGACGAAGGAATACCACAAATATATTGTGAGACTACTAAGACATGATATCGATATATTCAACTGTAATACGAATTATATCGATACATTGCGTTGGTTATAAACGATTTAACATCAGAGTCTCTGTTTTCAAATAAAAATAGAAAGCAATATAAAGGAAAATGAACGAAGCTGATGAAAATAATGAAGCCAACGAAGAAGAGGTTCTCGATATAGGAAGTGAACGATTCAATCCCCTGCGCGCCTTGTACGCCGCTGATTATAAAATAACAGAGAAAATGCCAAAGGTGTTGTATCAAAATTTAGCAGCGCTTGAGAGTGCTTTTCATAAGGTCGGTATTTGGCAATTAAATAAACGACAAGAAACACATGCTGTTGCAAAAGAAAAAACCAGCCAGACAGCAACATCTCTCCCTCTCACGGTGCCTGAACCTTCACGGCGATTCGAGCCACATCAAATGGCAATTACAAGGCCTACAAAATTGAAGCATCAACGGAATCTCTACACGCACATGGCCGGTATGGAAGGACCGTTGGCATTATTAAAAAGATGTTCGCCTGCTGCCGAGAAGCAGTGCCGAATTCGGGTTTACATGCGTAAGGAACATGGCATAGGTGGTACCATTGAAGGTGATCTAGTGGCTTTCGATAAACAATGGAACTTGTTGCTAAAGAATGCCACTGAAATATGGAGGCGTCGCAAGTACAAGTATGGCGAGCAGAAGATATCTGGAGAACCTTCATCAGAAGAATGCCGAGCACGCCTGCATCAACTGGGCATTATGCTGCCTGTTGTGCATCTGAAGAGTCTGAATCGCAAGAACGTTCAGCTACAGCGCGAAATACCTCAGGTGTTGTTGCGCGGAGAAAATGTCGTTTTGATAAGTTGTATTCCAAATTCTATAAACTTATAGACGTCAATATATTTTAAAGTAGAGTAACTTTTGCATAAATCAATTTGTATACACCATGGGTACACATTCTTCCGCAGCAACATGGGTAGGCGAGTCGTCCTCCATCAAATGCTGCAAGCTTTCGTTCGGGTAGCTGCAAGAAGACAGCATAATTAGGTGATCGGTCATCGCATCGATTATAATTTTATAGCTTACATTTTTGAAGGACTCTCGTCGCTGAGCATTGTCGCTGGAACAGTGGCCGAGGCGCATTCGGGGCTCAGTAGTTCAATAGGAGTAGGGCGACGTTCCTGCAATTGGCGTGCTATTTCAGCTGTACTTAAGGAAGAAATTGCTTCCTTTACTGCAAGCTGTTGCTGTTGATGTTGATGCATAGAAGGCGAGAGCCTTGGAGTAAGCGGTTTTTTGGCTGGGATATGCGGGACATGTTGTGGAACTTTACGCTTGCGACCACGTGTTGCGCCTGCAACAAGCATAGGATTTGTTGTCGGAAGAACTATTTTGGTGTCCGTCTTATCTTTGTGCTTACGTCGAACAGCCAATGTATCTTTCGTTGAATCAAGAGGATTCTGTGCTTGTGATGTGGTCGTGGGTTTTGTGTCGGAATTCGAGCTGTCCGTGGCATCGCTGTCACTGGAATCTTTAGCCGGCTTCTCGTACAACAACAGACGATCGATTAAAAACGATCGATCACGTGAAACCTTTAGTAAACGTCGCTGATTCGTATGCAATAAGTCTTGAAAGTATTCGTTTTCCTGAACAAAATGAACACAATGAATATTATTATTTACTTAAGGAGTAAATGCGAAGATGCTTACATAAATAAGGAACTTTAGCTTGCGCTTTAAATTCCTGTAACGTTCTTTGTAATCTATGCTTGGGTTTGCAGTTCCTGTGGATGCTGTGCTAGATGCTATTGGTGCTGCATCAGACGCAGCTGTTGAAGGTTTTGTTTGCTCTTCGTCGCTTTCTAGGAGGTCTCTTTCGTTTCTGTTTGATGCGGTCTTCTGATTTGCTAAAGAACGACAATACCAGCCACCTTGCATGTTTTAATAGTTTTGTAATTGTAACGTAAGGACGCTAGTTTTCTTAGATAAATATTTTAAGTATATTTAGCTGATTTTTGGTAAAAAGCATAACCACTTTATATTATTACTCCTAGAGATGGTACAACCAACCAATGTGAGTTCATGTTATCGACGTTAACTGTGAATGGTCGATACGATGCATCGATTTTGCCGCCCATACTAACGTCAAAATATCGATTGTAATACAAACAACCATCGATAAACGTAAATGAAACGTGCTGCTATTCGTTATATGCGTTTGATTTACACGAAATGAGCAAAAAAGTTGTAATTAACAAGCGGTTGAAGGGTTTGTCGCGTGATGAATTGGAGCAACTAAGTAAATCGGAGCTGGTTGACAAAATAATACAACTAGAAGCATACAATTTTCAACTGAAAAACCTGCTGCAAAAAAAACTTACTGAGAATGATAAATGCAAACCAGAATTTGAGGCATTATTTCATGGAAACAGGCAGGAAAGTAAATCCCAAGCAGAAGATGGGCAAAGCGATATCCTACAAACAGTATCCGAGAAGCGTGAAAAGCAACGAAAGTTTAATTGGTCCAGGTACACCGAAAGCAAATATTGAACGATAATCCATATCTTAATAATATTATTTTGATTATAGCGCACAGAAACGTCATGTCCTGCTTAGAGTACTATACTTTGGCTGGGACTATCAAGGTTTTGCATGCCAGGAGGACTCCAATGAAACCATCGGTGAGCTGCAGAAAACGTCCAGTTTTACGATATTAACCATGATAAATAAATATTTCATTTACAGAAGCACATTTGTTTAACGCGCTCCTTCGAACCTGTCTAATCGAATCGCGTGCCAAATCGAATTACCATCGTTGTGGTCGTACTGACAAGGAAGTCAGTGCCTACTGTCAAGTAATATCCATTGATCTGCGTAGTAAACACTCTCCCGATGCTCAATTGAAACCCGAATCATTGGCTTCTGAAATTGACTATTGTGGTTTATTGAATCGCGTGCTTCCTAAAAATATCCAATGTATATCTTGGATGCCACTGCGCAGTCCTCTTTATAGCGCACGTTTTGATTGCATTGCACGCACCTATCGCTACTACTTTCCCAAGGGTGATCTGGATATCGAGGCCATGTGTACTGCATGCCAACTACTTGTGTGCCACTCTGATTTCAGGAATTTCTGTAAAATGGATGTGCACAATGGTGTTACAAATTATCTTCGCAATCTGCAGGCAGTCTGTATAAAGCCTTGCAACGATGCAGATACAGAAAGCAGTAAGTGTGATTCGACGATTTGATGATCTTATTATCTAGTCTTGAGATTAACCGTGCTCTTTTTATCTTTACCCCACAGGCTATGCCATGTATTATTTGGAAATTAAAGCAAATGCATTCCTATGGCATCAGATACGTTGCATTATGGCTGTGCTGCTACTTGTTGGGCAAAAGCGTGAGCAACCTGATATAATCAGCGAACTGTTAGATGTAGCCAAAAATCCATGCAAGCCGCAATATACACCTGCTATTGGTTTACCATTGAACCTGTTTCATTGCGATTTTAGTGCAAATACAACTCGTCGAGCCAACCCATCAACAACGGAAACTGATGATGGTGATGGTGATGCTACTGATACACCTGCGTTACTTGATGGAAGCGGTGAGCTTGCTGCTGCAGCTGAGCCTGATTTGACCAGTTGGGTTTACAACGAGGATAACCTGACAAAACTTATTGAAAATGTTCAATATGAGTGGACGCAGTTTAGTGTCAAGTGTTCCATGATACGTAATGTGTTAATGCAATTGGAGACGCTATTGTCCAGTCATTTCAAATGCCCAACTATTAGCTCGCAAGCAGCAATGCTACAGGATGCGTTAAAGCCGCGACAATATCAACCACTTCTACAGCGGAAGCGTTGTGGTAAGTGTCCTGTTGTTTAAATTTATTTATTGCAACCTTTGTTTTTTTTTTACAGAGAGTTTGGAGAATCGCATTGATCATTTTGTGAAAAAACAAAGACTTATTCTGAAATCCGACACATAAACAGCGAGGGAGGTGGAGAGTTCGCCTTGATCATTGTGTGATTACTTATAAGCATACAAAATTTATGGGGATTGTTACGCCGAGGGCAGAGTAACGGAATATTACATATTATTATTTAAAATGTTAGTTAAGATTTGGTTACAATCAACTCTCTCCAACATAGACTCAGTCTCTTGGAAAGTTTAGGCTGTTTAAGCATAGATTGACTACGTCCATAATTTGAAGATCTTAGAATATATAGCGACTATTGAACGTGGTACTTGTAGTGTTAAAGTTTTCTTTAAGTTTAAAGCAGTTTTTGAAATTACGATGCAAAGTTGCATTGAATTTGTTCCATTTATAGGATCCTCAATAATATGTACATATGATTGATTGTCAGATATATTATCTATTATTTATTTATACTATAAAGATATTTACCACATATATGCGCCAAAGTAAAGTGCACTATGTGATTGATTTGTACGTTTACAAAAAAACTTATCACTAGATTAAATAGTTTCAACATGTCAACATATGTATTCAGGTATTAGCCATAGGGTGCTACATAAATATGGTCGATATGTGTGTGTGTATCATAATTATACGTATTTCACTTGAAATGAACTTATGTGCCCATTGATTTCGCCTTTTGCAATCTGGAAAATTTGCAAGCAAACACAATTAATACGATACGAAAATGTTTATCATATAATTTCATGTAATAACTTACTTTCTTCGCATTATTTTGAGCACCACTGTGCCCTCACGCACATTCTTGAATAGTCCAATAGTCTCTGCATGGCTCATGCCCTGCACGGAGTTGCCATTGATTTCAACAATCTCATCGCCTGCAAAGAGGAAAACCATATAATGTGTTATCATAGTATTTAGTCGGATGAACTAACCCGCTTGCAGCGTGCCATCGTCTGCTGCTTGGCCGGAGGGGAAAACAGTTTTGACAAAGATGCCCATATTGCCCTTGGGCGAATCACGGCCGCCCACAATGCTAAAGCCTAAGCTCTTCATGCCGGGTCCCTTGTAGAAGGTAATCGTCTTTGGTGTGCATCGTCCATTGCCTGCGTGGATGGGAGTTGGCAAAGTAGAACAGCAATTAAGAATCCGAGAAAATTGAGAAAATCAGTATCTCTCAAAGAGTGTGTGTGCGTGTGTGTGTCGTGGTGTGTTGTGATGTGGTTAATCATTATTAATTGTTAGGCGCTTACCCTCGCTCATAGAGGCGCGTATGACTTCAGCCATCTCTTCATCGCGTATGGTTAGCTTTGCCACTGGAAGTGATGGACGATGATGCATTAGTGCGGCGTCAGGTGGCGCCAGTGAGGCTGTGGCTTCGGCTGCGACTGCTGTTGATGATGATGATGATGATGATGCAGTGGAGCAGGCATTAAGAAATGGATTAGGCGCAAAAAGTGCAACATTTTTCTGTGTATGCTTAATATACAATGATTGGTGTTGTGGCAGTTGTTGCTGCTGCTGCAGCTGTGGCTCTGGCTGTGGCTGCATGTTATAAGTGAGATCAGTTTTAGTGGTTGTTGTTGTTGTTGTTGTTGTTGTAGTAGTGTCAGTTGCCGCTGCTGTCCCTGTTACATTATTAGTTTCTTCTGCTGCTTTGGTTGCCTTGCCAACTGCTGTAGCAGCCGGAGGCATCTGCATGAACAGGCTAAGCCTCGACGAGCTGAGACGCGAATGCGCAAATCTCAGCGAGCGATAATGCGAATTAGTCAGATTAATTGAATTGCGAGCATAATGTGTACGCTGACCAAACTGCTGCTGACTTACACCGCCTACACCTATGCCACCACCACCATCACCCCCAGTAGCAGCAGCACCTGTGCGTGTATACAGGGCAGAGCCCTCGGAGCAGCGTTTGCGCGCGAGTAGCTGCCATTTCTCGTCATCGGCTAGCGAGGACGCCACACAGATGCTGGCTGCACGATTCGCGTAGACGGGCGTGTAGCATTCATTATGATTGTTGTTGTTGTTGGTGTTCGTGTTAGCAGAGGTGTCATTGGTGTCATTCGAGTGGTTGTTTGGTTGGTTTAGGTTAAAGAGCGGCGTGGGCGTTAGTGTCAAGCTGCGCTGACCTGAGGAACTACGGGCGCGTCGCCGCAGCAGCTCGTGCTCGGCTGAGCTCACATCTACCGAATTGCGTGGCGTGGAACTGCGTCGATGCTGCATCAGCGGCATTGGAGTGGGCAGTGTGCTAACGCTGGCCAAGGAGCGCACATCGCTCTCTTCCAGTTCAGCCACTTTACGCGCCTCTTGTTGTTGCTGATGCTGATGCTGGTCCAGTTCCTGTTCCACATGCAGACTCTGCAGACTGTTTAGACTGTCAGTGCGATGGCTATAGCTTAGACGCTGGCGTTGGCGTTCCATGCTTATGCCATCAATGCGTATTTTGGTATAGAAGTCAGTCACAGTGGCAATCTCGTCATGCGCTATCACCAGATCAATGCAGTTCTCCACGAACGTGCTCAGCAGCCGCTGCACCTCGGCAAAGGATTGTATGCCACGCAGATGCTTACCATTCACATTGACAATCTCGTCGCCCAGACGCAGACGTCCATCCCTGTGGGACAGACAGAAGCAAAACAATAGCAAAATTGATTGGGGACTTTGACGATATTAGGACTTGACCAATACTCACTTTTGTGCCATGCCATATGGCTCAAATTCAACAATCAGATAGCGATACTGCTGCTCATTGCTGTTGGTGATGACCATTTTGGGTGATAGCACCAAACCAATGTAGTCCTCCTGGCATTTTCGCTCCAGCTTTAGCTGTCGGAAACGTCGCCGTATGGTCTCTGTTTCGTAGTCGTAGTTATAGCCACCCAGGGAGACCGGTGCACTGCAGATGCTATTACGCACGGACGAAGATGTGGCCAAGCCCAGGCCCAGGCCCATGCCCTCTGAAGAGCTGAGGGAGATGAGTGAGTTGCGTTTGAGTGTGCCCGAGGCAATAGATTCTGTATCTCCGCCAGAGATGCTTAGATTATTGCCCATCCGGGCAACGCCTCCGCCACCGCCGTCGCTGTCGTAGCCCGACTCGTTTGAACTCAGACAACTACTTAATCTTTGGTAAAGTGGTTCCCAGTCCTTGGACGAGATGCTATCGTTGCGTGACACATTCACATTCATATTTACATTCAAATTCACTTGCTGGTCCGGTGAACGACGCTGTGGTAATGGCGATGTGGCTGCTGCTGCCGCCACAGCTGCCGCACGATGCAATTGTTGTTCTCGTTGTTGTTGCTTGAGCAGCACAGATCCGCCATTCTCCTCGGGCAGCACTGACAGCCTCGAACGCAGAAACGCATAAGGAAATGCACCACGACGTGCCGCATCCTGTGAACTGCCTTGGCCTGCTACATTATCACCCATTGGGTGACCATTAGGTGGTGACCCAATGCTGCTGCCGGCAGCACTCCCACCGCTGCTGCTAGCTGTGAGGCAGCTACTCACTTTCGCAATATCATCACAACTGCTCGACTTGAGGCTGGACATGCGCGCGGAAAAATGTTGTTGCTGCTGCTGATGGTGTTGATGCTGCTGCTGTTGCTGTTGCAATTGCTGACGCTGCAAGTTAAGTCCTTCGGTGGGATCATCGCATTTAATGTAGGAGCAGCTGGACAACTGACTGGTGGAACTGCTCCGGTAGAGTGTCTGGTTGGCCGGCGTTGACTGTTGCGCTGCTTCCGACGCCTTGAGCAGATTATGCGAGCGATGATTCAGCATGCCCGTGGAGCCAATGCGATGAAAGAAATTCTTGAGCGTCTTCTGTGGGCGTGGCATTACTTGGTACTGATGTGTGGGCGTACTCTGCGCGCTCTGCGTTCCTCTACTGTGCACATCCTGTCCAGCTTGCTGCTGATGCTGCTGCTGCTGCTGCTGCTGGTGTTGTTGCTGTTGCTGTTGCTGTTGACGATGCTTGATGGTTTCAATGGGCCCAGACTTGCATTTCTTCAGCGTGCTAGTCTGATGTGCACTATTGGGCGTGCTCGACGCTTTGACATTACTGGACTTGTTGTGTGTGGGCGAGTGAAATAAACTGCGCAGATCCGTGTGAGATTTATGGGTATGTGGTGCTGCAGGGGATTCGCTCCGCTTCAGCAAATCCAGTTTACGGCTCATGCGCTTGCCCCAAGTAAATACTATAAAGCAAAATATGGAAAGGAGCAGTTTTAGATCAGTGTGTGGCATCTAACTTAGCCTAACTTATGAGGACGGCTCAATAAGTGAAAAGAAATCCATACATACCGTTTTCGATAAAAAAAAAATTAAACATTTTACTTTTTACCACTCCTAACATTTACTACAATTCTTATATTTGATGTTTGTACAACAAACTGTAGATCAAATGAAATTGGAAACCTCTGAACCATGTGAGATACCTCAATCTCTTGTACTTTTATTCTTTTCTTGTAATAGCCTCAACAAGGTGCCCAAAACGTTGAGCATCTTTCGCACTTTCACGATTCTAAATAAGTTCACTGAATCACATATCATTGAAATTGAGGGTGCCCAAACGGAAACGAAGGCAGAGGTTGAAAATGCAATGAAAAGTTAATTCTTTGAGTACGAAGAAAGTTTCCGTAATGGAGCTTTCCTAAAAGAAATAGTGCTTAATGAATGCAGAAAATTCAAAGTAACACCCAAACTTTCAATGGGTCTCTCGACAGTATCGATGTTTTGTAATTTACCGAAATATTGATGGGTCACCTCGATACCTCGATAGTACGATTTCAAATACATCAATTTTGGAATAATGTCAGATTTGACTATTAATTTATGAAAGTGCGGGAATTCTAACACTTACCAGCAAAAAAGATTAATTAATTAATTTTTAAAAACGTAAGCAAACAAATAAAGCTAAAGTTAAAAGTTGAATCTCATGTAAATGTTTCTTCAATATTTTCTTTGACTTGCTTCAGCTCCTAAGAAGAATATTATTTATTCTTATTTTATGACTTAAGAACTTACTGACTGAAGTAAGCTTACATATTTTTTCAAAGTTCTATTCAAAGTATTTAAAGTGTGTTTATTATATAAATGTTCGTTATTATTTCAATGCAAAAGGGATTTTAAATTTGATGTTAAAACTATCATGCTTGACCATTTAGTCATTAGTCTATAAAATATTAAAAGTATCGGACCTCTTGAGTAGCCCTCGTATAATGCGGTGCCTTAATAAATTCAAACACCTCGACAGTAATAAGCAGCAAACAACTCATAAAACCGCATTGACAGCATGCACATAAATACATGCAAAGTAAATGTCAATAATGGATACATCAATGCTCTCATCTGCAGCTGCAAATTCGACTAGAACTGGATATGCATATGGACCTTGTCCAACTAGGCTAATACGTCACGTGCTATTGAAAGGCATTGAATTACCATATTGTATACAGGGTGACCACAACAAAGGTCGGCTTCAAAGTGTGTTTATTATATAAATGTTCGTTATTACTACAATGCAAAAGGGATTTTAAATTCGATGTTAAAACTATCATGCTTGATCATTTAGTCATTAGTCTATAAAATATTAAAAGTATCGGACCTCTTGAGTAGCCCTCGTATAATGCGGTGCCTTAATA